>VYZV01030291.1:1026-141131 GCA_013401275.1 Pandion haliaetus
GTTTCTGTGTACTCTTTAATGCAGACCTCCAGCTGCTATTTAAGAATTCTATTGAGACTTTCCCTTCTTAGAAGGAAAAAAGTGTGACTAGACTGGCTTCTGTTTGTATGTCATGTAGACACTATAGACAACATAACTTGACAATTCTTAGAATTTCTGATACTTCAGCCTCTGTCCTTGTAGTAATAGGACACAGCGTATCTGTTGATATGTTAAATGCTTGGTGTCTCTGGAAAAAGGAAGTAACTGTTTTATCTGTTTGTGTAAGAACTAGAGGCACAATTACAGGGGTTTGGTTTGTGTTACAAGCCAGTTATTTGAAGAGTTGAGCATGACTAATTCCACATTACAGGATGGTCCTTACTTGCACCAGGATCCTTGCTTTCATTAGCAGACAGTTTTGACACATGAATACATGAAACATGAGGGTCGGACTCTGAACTGTAGGTATGTCCAGGATAATAAGTTGGATACTAAATCCATCTGAAATTTGGTCCAAGATTTGTCAAAGGAACTTTCTCCTTAACTTTTAATTTAAACCCTGCCTTGCCAGTTCTCAGATGCAATTACAATTCATTAAGTTCTACTGGGTTATCAAGCTAGTTGATGAATTTCTTTAGGATATGCGGCTTTTTATTTCCTCCTGCATGAACTGCTTAACTTTTTGCTTTGCTGTTTTTAAGATGGAGTGTTTGGATCCCAGTAATAGCAGTACATGCTGTGGTGTTGTTTCCTACAAGCTGATGTGCATGACAGCCTTCTCAGTTCTCTTTGTCCAGACTAGCTGGCTGTTGGCTGCATCATGTCCAAGATGGTTCAATTAAACATTTCTGCACTAAAAGCATGTCTTAATTTTGTTGTAATCATTGCTGGAATTAAAATGAAACTGAAGTACTGATTAAAGAGGAGTTGATACCAATAAAGCAAGTTCATTGACAATTTTCTTGTCCTTTGATTAATATTGGGATGCTGCATGACTTCATTTGAATAGCGTGTTTGATTTCCCCCCCTGTTCTGGTATGGTTATGTCAGAGGGTGTTTTAACCTTTGCATTTTGGTCTGCCATAGTGAGCAGTTTTTGTGTGAGGGTTAATGCTTTTCAAATACAATATTTAATGGTAGTCTTTATAATAGTTGAAACAGCCCTAAGATTAAAAGATGTTAGAATTCATAGAACAATAGGAATGGTGCTTGGAGGGCCCTTTGGAGGATCTGTGCTAGGCTAAACCTGGTCCAGCCTCCAGCTTGAAGTGGGATTATCACCACCACCAAGTCAGGTGAGCTTGCCTTCATTTGCTGAATCCTGGAAGCCTCTGAGGATAGAGACTTTTCAGTTTCCTGAGGCAAGTTAATTCTGATTTGTGTCTCAATGTTTGTTTTTAAGGTCCAGAACTAAAGGGGTTTGGGATTTAAAGTTAGGATTTTACTATCACAATGATTCTATATATGAGAAATTTATTTCCTGTGGGGAAAAAAACTCACTTTGATTTTCAGTAATTTGTACTCATAATAAATCACATCTATATGAAAATACCTGACATGGTTTAAGTTACCCTAACTACAGTCTTCCCCAAGCTGTTTGTAATTTAAGAATATTGGAATGTTTGTCAAGAATAGTACTTTCAGCAATGAATCAAAATGTGTAGGTAATAAACTGTAATTGCTGAAATGATTCTGAACAGCTGATAGCAAATCACAGCTGTTTAAGGATGAGGTGATTATGTCCAGACTTTTTGAAGAACTTAAAGCCTCTGCCAGCCTACCAAGCTACAGTGTTTCCTTATTTAATATCTGTCCTAGAACTTGAGCAAAAGATATGCCTGGTTTAAAAGATAAAAAAAACCCCCACCAAACAACATGAAATGTGATGGATTTCTTCTTATGAGGATTTAAAGGAGAGAACTTGTAACCTGCTGAGTTAAGCTACCTGGTGTAGAAAGGTCTAGCAGCCTTTTCTTCAAACAGTAAACGGGAAGCAGCTTTATGTTCTAGTGAATCATATTTCTGTAATCATTTCCTTCCCATTGTCTGAGTGCTCTGTACCTGGTTACACTGCAGTCACAGAGAGCAAGACTGCTCCTATGAAGAAGAGTCATAACCCATTAGCTGTTGAAGTAAGTCTGTCTAGTATTCATTGAGCAATCTTCTCATAGCTTGCTAATAGCATTCTTTAAAGCAGATTTTTGAGAGTGAAGTGTTTAGGATTAAATAATTTTAAAATAAAGTCAGTCTACATGATTTTCTGTTTCTCCCTAAGGCTTACTGTTTCCTGGTCCTGAAAGTAGCAGTCCTCCAGAGAGCCTTCTGTCTGCCAGCCTGTCTGGTCAACTGCTGCTGGCACCCACATGTTGCTTTTTTTGGGGGGAGCAAAAGTGCATCCCTCTTAAAAGTTCTTACCCAATTTTGGCTTAGTAGAGAGTTTGGGTAAGATTGCTGCCATTTTAGACTCCTTTTGGCACTAATGGAAGCCACCTGACAAACTCATCAAGGATTTTTCGTAGCCACAGCTGCATCTGAATGTCCTTATTTAAAGATATAGTGAGAAGCCAAATGCCTCAGTCCTAGGAAAGAATGAAGTCCACATGGTTATGGATAGTCTTAGCCATTTGTGCAGTGCTATCATTTATGATTGCTCTACAGTGCCTATAGAAAGTTACCTTTTCAGCTGTTTAGTCTCAAAGGTAACTGGCAAATGTAGTAACAGCTCATCTCTTCTTAGATTCTCAAGACCCTGTCGAAGGATAAAAGCACACAAATGTAGTACATGTTCATCAGAATTACAGTGCTGGAGTCTTGTTTCATAACAACTGTTTGGTAAGTACTTCAAATTCATCAGGAGTTGTCATTTTCCTTAGTTTTCCTGTTTCTATATACTTTTGGTTCGGAGAGACTGGAATGTGCTTCATGCCCTACAATTTGTTAGGCTTTCAGGGATCTGTTTGGGCATCTGAAGGGCGCTGGTATGTTGTACTGCCACTTGTGCCCCATGGTGGAACATGCAGTGCAGGTGGTCTCACAGTTGCTTTTCATTTCTCTTTGCTGCTTCTTCAGTGCTCCATCAAATACCGTGTTGCCATAGGAGCAAGTGCAGGAGAGGGGAGTCCCAGGGGTTTTGACTTGCTCATCAGGGCTTGTAGGGAATTTGGATCTGTTTTGTATTGAGCGAATCACTTGCTCAGACATGCAGCATGTGGAAAGAGAGGCACCTAAGGATTTGATTATTGTGATAATACCCTTTTACTGGGCAAGAAAAGAGATCATTGATCTTTCTTCATGCCTTCTCACTATTCTATCTGTTGCTGACTGAAGTTTGCCTCCTTGCTGCTTTACCCTATCAGTAATTATCAGCATCCTTAAAGACTATTAAAGGCTTCAGTCTCCAAAGCTCTTAATCTAGCCATGCTCACAGGCAGAACTTGTGTTTATCCGTAATCTACACAGACCTGCCAACATGCTTCAGCTTCTAAAACCAGCATCATCCCAGGCTGGGCTTTGGGTTAACCTCCAAGAAATTGGTCTGAATTGTAAAGTATCACCCTAAGCAAGAAGAACAAGGCCTGTAACATACACGGTCTGGGGTGGAAAGCTTAATGTCATCTTCTCAGGGACTTTGAGATTGCATGCAGGCTTCTTGTCAGAGCCCTGCCTGTGAAATCCCAGGGCTCTCCAGCCCTACCACTGTCTCAGAATTTTAAAGACATTTGGTATTTGACTGAATCAGGTCCTGAGCAAAAAGGTCTTACATGTATAAACTCATGGAGATCATTGTTTTGAAGGTAGAAAACACACAATGCTGTACAAATGTGAAGGTTTATTGTGATTCTGAGTGTTTCTAGAAATAAATGAAAACAAAAAAATCACTCTGATTTATTGTGAAATGGAAAGGAGCAGAGTGTTAATGATTGGATATAAGACCCATACACTGAAAGGTTGAAAGCCAAAAAACTGTATGTAAGTATGTTTAATGAGTACAGTTGTTGATGGCAAACACTGGCTGTATATGACATATCCTGTACTTATAGAATACATCTATATACACATTTATATAAGACTGAAAAGGCACTAGAATTTCCCAAATAAAACACAAGTAAGTTAATGTAAATCCAAGCATGGAGGGTGGGGAATCTGTTTAGGGAGATGTGCTGGAAGGGAAACTTTGAAAATCACATGGGAGGTTAGAAACCAGTCCCCCACTGAAAGCCAGGGAATTCAAAAGTCCAGCCCCCATTTGTATCTTCAAAAGCTCCCTTAATATACTGGTCAGATGCCAAATAAGGTATGCAGTATGAGATTTATGAGTCTATAAAGGAATGTACAGTACTGCAGCAAACTATATAGCATTAAGCTTCTTGTGAAGCTGGAGAGCTTACTGTAAAATCTGGCACTCATGTTCATGCTGTTCTTAAATTGTAGAACTAAATGGGTTCTTACAATACGGAGAATCTAAATACATTCCTGTGCAAGTAGTGCCCAAGAAATCTTGGAGCTATTTGTGGGGGAAGGTGCTGTTGGAGTAAGGAACAAGGTAGGGTGGTCAAACCTGGTGGTCAGCCTTTCCTCTGCTTTTGCCAGAGTGACCTTTCTACCTTCATTTGACTGAAATGTTTATGGTTTAAGAAAATAGCTATTTTTTTGATCTCTTGAAAAAACCTACTGGAGGATAATATGATATGAAGGAAACTTGATAAAATGAAGCTAAGATAGTATGTGTGTGTGGAAAAAAAAAAAGCTATGTAGAAATGAGTAGTAAAACTGTCTTATGGTGGGTGGATGTGTCTTAATGATTTTTAGCTTCTGTAATTTCATTGCCTTACCTATGGAGTGTAGGCTGCAAGTGCAAGATGAGCATAGGTAGTTTTGCAGGTCGTGATTTTAGCAGTTGTAAGAAACAGTGATTATGTTTACATGACATTTATTTACACAGGAAATTAAAGCAGCAACCCAGTAGTGTTGAAACAACTGCAATGTCTGTGTCGTGAGCCTAATAGTAGAGTGGCAGATCAGTCAGTCCAGGGCAGGTGTCATGTAAGAAGATTCACTTTCCTTTTGGAGACACAACTGCTTTGGTCTGATTCTCAGAGCAGCTGAGAACTACAGCTACACCTGAGCAGCTACACCCGTAAAAGACAACAGTATCTGCTGTGCATGGAATAATGTATTTTGTAATTGTGTGCAAAAGCATGCGTGTGTTTAAAGTCCTGTTAATCCAAACCCTCAGTTGGCTTTGTGGATGTCGGTGTGTAACACATGACAGAAGACCAACTGAATGACCACGCTTTCTGAGACACCTTTGGTGTTCCTGTTATTGTAAAGGCCCCTGATTCCATTCAACCGATTCTTGTTTTCTTGAAATATTTTATTACTTCTGCGTTACAGATTTTGCCTTTTCCATATGGAGTATTTATGCTGACTGGCTGCTCTGCAGAAACTGGGATGGAGAGTTGGGACTTAAGTCAATGCTGAGTGCCCCCAGCTCCAGCTGTGCCTCCTTGCTCCTGCCCTGGAGGGTGCTGAGCCTGCTCCAAGGGCACGATGGGCTGCAGGGTGCTGGGCGGATGGATATGGTGTAAAAGCAGAGTTGGTTGTACCTGGGTCTACAATGGAGCTGCTGTCTCATGGTAGAAGCTCCTTTTTACTTCATTCGAAAGTTTTTGGAATGATATCTGTAGTAACTCAAATATAAAGTCTTTACTGCCGCTTTGTCAGCTGTTGAGCACCTTTCTATTATGCTTTTACTAAAAACAGGTGAACTAGGCTTTTCCTGGAAGCGAGTACAATTACTCGTGGCTTTACAGGCTGCAACAGGTTCTCAGGCTGTGCAGCCCAGTAATGCCCAGACTACCTCAGAGAAAAGAGGCTTCTCCTGGAGTAGTTTTATTCTTTTTGTAGACACCTGATTGTCTTCACTGGATCATTTTGTAGAGAAATGTGTTTCCTCTCCCGGGAAACTCAAGAGCAAAACTCCCACTGACCCAAAGAAGCAGGTCCAAGGAGAGCTCCTGTGTTTCCCAGAGGATTTAGTTAGCATTGCAGGAAGTCCGGCTTTTGTTCATTCTTTAGTAAATGTACATTGCAAGTCGTATTTTAAAAAGATAGTCAAAACAGCTTGGAAAGGTTTCTTTGTTTCAAGCATGATCAAGACAAAGCAAAGTCTGAAAGTATTCCTATGTGGACCTGTCAGTGCAGTACTGCCAGGACAGCATGCATTAAACAGTGAAAGCAAGCTGTAGCCATCAATAACCTTGCCAAAGTGTTTCCCGGTACTGGGTATTTTGTATTTGTAATGACTATTTCTGACCTCATCCTGTAAACATGCAAGTATTTGCATATTCTTGTGTTTATTTGTATTGAATGTGATAAGTCTTCTGAGTTGAGAGGTGTATGCATGCACTCAGGTACTTAGAGAATTAGGACTTCAGGGGCACAAAATGGAGGATGCACCATATATAAGCAACTGGCAATTATAGTCACTTGTTAAAATAGTTTACAGTGGCCTGTGAGGCACAAGAAGGAACTTAGCACAGCTTTAAATAAGTATAAAATTTTAGATTGTATATCCTATATTTTGCTGAGATGTGAAACTTGCACAATTATTTATGCCACAGATGAGTTGCATCTAATAAAAAAAGATTAAATCCTGAAAAAAAAATAATCTTCCTTCCAGTTAAAACAATTCCCCATTTTCTTTCTGTTAGCCTATGAGACTGTACTTTCATTTAACGTCACAATGCACTGTGACTGCAGAAGTTATGTATATTTATGAAAAAATGGACCAGTATATCAAATTAAAGAGAATGTATGCACCAGGGAATATTATCCTGGAGTACTTGTCAATGGCATGAGTGTCGATCCGCATGCTGACGTATCTCTGGTTTTTCCTCCTGCCTGAGCCCCTCTCAGACCCCAGCGCCAGCTGCACCATCATTCGGTCTTGTTTATCTCCGTTTTCGGACACGTAGTGCCCCAGTTCGTTCATATCCCCGTCGTTGTAACTGCCGTCCACCATCATGGGCCGAGGCTGAGGTAGGCTGCATGCACAGGGAAGCTGTGGACACAAGTAAGTGCAGGACAATTTTGAGTTGTGTCCAGACAGACAACCCTTTTCTCCTTACAAAAGCAGAGGGGACAAGCCTGGAGAATTCAGGCTGCTGGGACACGAAAGGGAGAATGAGAAGATGGAACTGGGCAGCAGCTTTTTCCTTCTCCATTCTCATGTCTGCAAGGCACAGCAGAGTCAGGGAGAGAGCAGGACACTTTGTGGAAAAGCTCATTTGGCTTAAGCACTGCCATCAGGGTGTAAATAAAGACCTGTACCTTGAAGCTGAGAAAATTAGAGAAGAGGGCAGAGGGAAAGCACAAGGAGGAATGTATGAGGCTTGCCCCATTTGAAGAAAAGAGCTTAGGCTGAAACTTTGGGTGGTTATAATTTAACGAAACGGAGGCAGAAGGCGGAAATTTGGACCGTTGTGTAAGTTTAGACTGTGCCCGGAGAAAGGTGGGGGATATCTGCCATGTTATCTGAAACCCAAAACGCAGTATCCATCTGGTGCTATTTACGGGTTTGGATCTTCAGTATAAAAAAAAATTTAAAGGTAAAATCCTAAAACCTATCCCTTTTATACAGGCAGTGGAGGACTATATATAGAGGGGGTTAGCATCCTCAGGCTCTGAAGAAAAAGCAGTGAGCTTGGGTGTGGGTTGTCTGTAGCAAATCTTTGTAACCAGGAATGTCTCACTGCTGGTGTCTTTTTGCATGCACTGCGTTCTCCCCAGGCAGCTGGGCCCAGCACACTGTAGTTGCAAACTTTTGAACGTTTCCAGGCATTTGCCATACCTTTTCCCAGGGGCATAAAGCTGCATCGGAGATAGAAAAACCTCACCTTGTCCCGCAGTTTCCTCTCCTTCCGCTCTTGCACCGTAGTCAGGTAATTCACTGCTGCGTATTCCAGCACTGAGAGGAACACAAACACAAAACTGACCCACAGGTAAATGTCCACTGCTTTGATGTAGGAAACACGAGGCATAGAGGCATTCACCCCAGTAATGATCGTGGACATGGTCAGCACGGTGGTTATCCCTGGGAATACATCAGCAGAGAGACCGTAAGACACTTTCAAACCAGACTCTTCATCACAAATACAGCTGTCATTACGATTTCCTGACATCCGAATTTACCTTGCAATATTGTCTTTCACATTTGGGCGATGGGTTTCACCGCCTGAGGAGGGTCCAGGCAGCCCTGATTTCTAACTGGGCTTTTCTTGTCTTTTCGCTGAAAACAGCTCTAGTTCTGGCCTCAGGGTGTTGCTAGCCTGGTTCCTCGCCACACTACCAGCCTACCACCCCATGGTCAGGCAACAGCTCTTTGATCCCAGGCTGGCTGCACCCCATCACCAGGCTCAGGACAGTCCCTGGAGGGGTACAAGTACATTGAGTTGGACACGATGATCCTTATGGGTCCCTTCCAACTCGAGATATTCTATGACTCTGTGATTCTGAGTATCTCAGCTTCTAGTTCAACCCCTCCGCAGCATGGGCACAAGTGAAGCCTGTCTGCTGCTGCTGCTGCTTCCACCAGTTTCCCCTGGCCTGTGTTTTCCACCTGCTCCTGGGAAGTCCTGCTTCGTGGGAAGTCACAAAGTCACCAGCCAGCTCTCACGCCTGGTCTGTGCCTTCGCGGGAGCAAGAGCAGAGACTAATGGGGCCCCACAGGGCAACGCTACCCAACATTGCACCATGGGCAAGCACAATGAGCTCATCAGCAAGGGCAGGAGCCCCTGTAGTCTGGTGTTATCCTGGCCCTGAGGGAGGCTCTCTGTGACCCTCTTATTTCAGGGGCTAATTATGTCACATTAATGATCCCTTTTGAAGTTGAAATGATGTATATAAGCACAAAGGACTGAATTCACATGAGTATCTAGGTGCTAAAAAGTACTGCTAAAGGCAGTGCCTACATCTTCTGAAAAGCCATGGCCCAAACCCTTATGCTCCTTTTTATAATGTCTCAGGGCTCTTTCTAAACACAGACATGGATAACTGCTCCATTGCCATCTCTGGTACTCCTCTCTGTATCCTCTCAATGAGGAATATGATTTTAACAATAAATAAAATCCTGAGTTGCGTTGCCTGGACTAAGCAGAAGCAAGCTTGGGCTCAAAGCCTACAAAAACACAAGCTTTGCTAAGGGCAAAGCATCCGCTTTAGAATAAGATTTATGTCCATATCATAGTTCTGCTCTCATGGTGAGTCCTCTGACATATGCCTTTGAAAGATGCTGCAAAGGGGGAAGCTGAATCCCTCACATTGCACTGTAAACTCACTTAAAAGTTGAACAACGCAGCTCAGCTGACTGTGTTACCTCCACCCTCCCTCCTCTAGCAAAACTCAATAAACTGAAATTTTGTCAGGGCTGCTAATACTGATTTTCACCTTCTTGCGCACTGAAGTCTCTGAAGCATACTGACACTTTGGCTCTATATGTGCCTGGTCTCTGTTAACAGCAATAAAAGCAGAGCTGGACATTTGCACCGCCTGCAGCTAGGCCTTGTGGGAGTAGGGAAGGCAATTTTCTTGTCACCGCAGGGTAGTTGGAGAGTTTCTACCATGACCAGTCCCCTGCATGGGGGACACACATGTGACGGCTGATTTCTGTGCCACAAGGCAATGCAGGGGAAGTGCATAGCACAAGGGACTTTGTCTTGATGGTCAAGGCTGCAGTTGCAGCAATTGTCTCTTAGGTCTGCTGACTACAAGATTGTTTTTACCTAATGGGACTCTGGCAGGAACTGCTCGGCGATCGATCCAGAAGGACACCCAAGACAACATGACCATGAGGGTGGCAGGGAAGTAGGTTTGGAGCAAGAAGAAGAAGATGTGTCGGCGTAAAGTGAAGTTTATATAGAGGCGGTTGTACCACCCTGTATAACAGAGAGAAGGAAAAAGAGAAGTCACACCAACATCAAACTACTTTCAGATAAGGTGATGTTGCATCAGGGGAATAGTGCCTCGTTGCTTTTAGAAAAACATGGTTAATGACCACAGATCATTGCAATTTACAGAAAAGACTCCTTACTCCTTAACTATAAAATTAAAAGCTTCTCTCAGGACCATGTCTTCCAGAGAAGATAATATAACCTATGCAATCGGAGAGTTTAGTTCATGTTAAGGCTTGGTGTGGTCTTGAAGAGGAATCATCTTTCCAGACTACATAACCATCAAGATGGAAGTCTGTGGCAGGGACAGCAGCCTCAGCATAGAAGAAAGGCAGGTCTGATGGGCCACAGGGAGACCTCCCAGTGGACAATCCTCTATGGCCAAGATTGAGAGGGAGAGTTTGCATACCTTCTTCCCCCAGCCCACTCTCTGGCAGGCACTGCAGTACCCACCTGTGCTGCTGTAAAAGGCGAGCTTTGTGGTGGTGTGAAACTCCTGGATCAGGAACTGGGACAGCGATATCCTCTCATCTGTTTTTAGGGAATCGTTCCCATTTTTCCAGTAGAGCATGAGGTCATCTTCAGTGTAGGCATCTAGGGGAGCAGAGCAAACCTCGGTGCAGTGCACTGAGCCAAATGCTATCACATCTGCAGCCCAGGGTGTGCCCACACACCTTCCAGGCTACCTGTGAGGTCCCAGCTGAAAAGGCCACATGCCACCACCTAGCTGAGAGCCAGGCTGATGGTGGGTATGTTCATGGCAAGGGGTGGACTAGCTAATTGTCACATCCCTCAGGTCTGATGCCTCGTGCATTTTGTAAACCCTTTTGTTTCTCTAATCATAATTTTGCACACATAATATGTGTCAGGTAACCCACCACATCAGAACTTGAAAAACTGTCCCTTATAAACATCCTAAAATCAGAAGCAAAGGAAAGGAGACTTAGAGGAAAGAGCCTGCTTGGGGTAATGGGAGGAACAATCTATCAATGATCGGAGGCATGCAGGAGTTAAAACTTGAGTAAACTTTCTGCCTGCAATACACACATGAACATTACAGGTCTTGGATTTTTAATACATGTGGAAATATAGTAATGTTAATCCTTTCAGATGGGTTTAGTAGCTGCTCTTCCCAGACAGGGAGAAAAAAAATCACACATAAACATATTAAAACAGAATTAAGATTATAATTTCTTGCAAGATTAAGAAGGAGAAAAAAAAAACCAAACCAAACTCCTAAAAAGCTAAAAGTTTAAAATGTTTCTGTATGAAATCTACCCAATTCGTATGTGCGCCGTACTTGGGACAAAGGAACTACATGTGGGTATAAGCTGGGTTTATGTCAAATAGGTGTAAGAAATGTAAGAGGAAGGTGATTAATGTCACTGCCCCATCATGGTTTCTACACCATGGATGAGCAGATGGTGCACATGAAGGGCATAGGGCTATTTATTTATGTGTTTGAGGGCACCTGGGCAAGTGGTTGCTGCTGGGGACTGCTGACCTGCAGGAAAGTGGCCCAGGTCCTCTGGGGACAGGGTGGCAGCAGGGCAGCCTAGCTGGCTTTCAGGGACACCAGCAAGGCAGTGTTCACAACTGGTTTTTAAAAACACTGCATTATTTTGCAAACACCATCTAATTCTAGTGAAAAAATATGGGCAGGGATTTTTTTCTTAGTGTTGAAGTCGGCCAACTTTGATTAAAGCTCCCATGAATGTAGCAGCAGTTTAATTATCAGTATAATCATTGATATGATTAAATACAGTTTGGGTTCCCCTGGGGTGCAGCCCTTGGGTCCCCTCCGCTTTACTTACAGCTTTCAATCTCCAGGGAACACGTCTGTGTGTCCAGGGGAAAGCGACTAAAATCCATGTTGCACATTGCCGTTACTGTAACTCTAGGAATAATAAAACCCACTCCATTAAAAACTTGTCTTCTTATGTAACTAAAATAGTAAAGCTCTGAGTTTGTTTTTTTATTAAGTAACTATCTGGCCAGTAACAGTCAACTGAAAACAAACACCTTCCATTCAGCTAAAGCAACTCCTCTTTAGTTAAAGCCATTTCTTCTTCTCAGCAACTAGTGTTAGGAAAGATGACTAGAAAGCTAGGCCGTTACAAATTGCTACTAGATGACAAAAATATTGGAGAAGAAAATGGGTAAGGGCAGAGAGGGCACTTCGTCCTCTTTGACTATCAGCAAACACCTCTCTGCAGAGATCTGTGCTTTCAATGGGTGCTTTGTACAATAAAATAATTTCCATTTATCAAAGCCACCCTAGTGCCACAGGGGATGCAGGTAGTTTTCTCTGCACATCGCAAATTTCCAGCTGCTCAATGAGAACCCGGTGGTCACACATGGGTATCAGCCACCAGAGGGCACAGGCAGTGCCTCGAGTTACGGCTGGAGCTGGCATGCAACAGAGTCCACTGAAGTACTCTGCCCCATCAATCAAAAGCTCTGGTCCTGCTATAGTGTGATTATCTCATTTTTAACAGCATAATTTTGTTTTTGTACTGGAAGCATCCCTAAATCTTGACTCAGCTGTCTTGAACGCTAGGGAAGTAAATGAAAATAGAAGTATAAATCATAATAGGGAACGAATTAATGAATTATAGCAGAACTAATGGTAGACAGACGTCTATCACATAATCATAAAAACAAAATGCAGTCCCTTATGTCAGTAGTCCTTCTGCATGTGTGGGTTCCCACTGAAGTTGCTTTCCTATCTGGATTTAGTCTTTGAGTGAAAGTGCTTGGCTCAGAATTGTTGTTTAGGTGCCAGTTGAGGTCTACAGCGGTTTCCGAGACAAGAGAAGACAAAGTCTGGCAAAGAGCCTTAAAAAGGAAGACACCAAGGAAAAATATAATCTACAGTCAAAGGCATTCAGCAAAGGCAGACAGGCGCTAATGACCTGTTTGCTCTTAAGGGGACACCAGCATTCGTACTTTCCCAGCAGTCATAAAGCACTCCAACCTGCAGTTGCCACTCAATAAAATAATGAAACTCTGTCAATTTGCTATTCAAGACGTTCACCACCATTTTGTACAGGACAATTGTTTAAGCACAAGACTGTGCGTGGCAGTATCTGAGTAGTTTTATGGTCTTCAGTTCCCATCTTCTTTAGACAACCATAAATGCTTGCAAGGCAGATGATTGGTACCATGCAGCTAAATGAAAGAGTATATAGGTATGCATGCTATAGCTGAACATTATGTCATTTTATTGTCCCTTTTTTACTGTACTAAGGACCTGAGCAAACTTTGCAAAGGCTTAAGGAGCACCTGAACCTTGTCTAATATGCTGAGTGAAGAAAAAAGCTTTAATAATGAGAAGGTAGACACTGTTCAGGCTGTGAATTCCAAAGAACAGTAAGATAAAAATATCAGAGAACAAGAAAATTCTTGTCAAACTGATACCCCACTGGGATTCAAGAATTGCTTTGTTTGCTTTCCTTTCATAAAATCATAAAACATCTTGGCAGGCTGAGAAGTTGATCTCCTCACCTTGTGGCAGGCTCAGCTCTACCTCTGCCACTCCTAAGGTTGCTGTCTAACATGCCCTTAAAGACCTCCACAGCCTTCCCAAGCAACATGTTCTGCAACCTTATCATTAGTTAAATCTATGCACCTTGCTGATGCTGGCCTCCTATCAGTCAGTTTTCCTTCAGAATACATTATCTATCATCTGATACTTTCTTTATTTATCATGTATTTTACTATTTCATTGCTGTGGAGGTGATGTTGACATTCTTGCATCAGAATATCGTACAGCAATTTCCTAATAGGTTTTTATGGGTCATTTGGCAACACTTGTTTTCTAACTGGATGGAGCTGCAGCCAAGAAAAAAACGAAGCACTGATTTTAGTTTCTTTTGGAGATTGACAGATGCTCCTCACTTAGCATCTTCAAGTATGAAAGTGTTATTTATTAGAAAGAAAAAAATCCTGGTTTAATAATGTTTAGACTTAGGTCAGCAATGTTCCTCTCAAAGCTGATTGACCATTTGGAAAATAAGGGAGAAAACCAAGGTTGGGATCATCCCTCAAACTACAGGACAAAACAAAGTTTACCAAAAATGTGCCCTTCAAGGAGCTTTCATGCCACAAGGTACTGCTGCATCTGGCCACAGCTTCCCAACAGCAAGAGCAGGGGCTAACCACACATGCAAGGTGGAGGGATGCTGGTGAAACCAGCAACATTGACATAGAAATTGGCTTCCTGCGACAGGCACTTAATGAACTTGCACAGGGACTCAGGTGTCGGTGGATAGTCAGCACATTCCTTCTTTTTTATGGTTTTTTTTTAGTGTGAAGTCATGCAAAACATAACACAAGAATCAATTATACTGCTTTCTGTCTCACTCCACTAATAGCTTGCATTGATTGAATGCAGCTTTACCTGAGGCTATAAAGTACCTTCCCATCTGGCTGGACCCGCAGCATGACGTTGTCTGTGGTGGTGTCATGGATGAAGGAACGCTTGGAGTGGACAAAGAACATGTCAGGGACCCAGATCTTCTTCACCAGCCTGCCATCAAAGGTCATGCTTTGGTTGTTGGTGCTGGGGAAGGACAGCCTCTCATCTTTCCAGTAGTGCCTCAGATAAAGTGTCATGGTGAAGTCCTGCAACAAACAGGCTTGTGTCAAAACTTACACCTTATTGGCATAGCAGTGATTTCTCCTCTTTAGGACAAACCACGAGCTATAAAGCACCATTCCTGAAGGCACATCCACTCCCTGAGCTGCAGGGGCCATGAACAGCTGCAGTTTGTTTATTCCTCTGGTCAGACCAACCTACTGGGTTCAGAAATCAAGAGCCCATCCACAGGGCGAATCCACCTCTGAAATGCAAATGTTGCATTTTGGTATCTGCAAGCCACTCCAGGGACAAAAAGGCGGACATGCCGAGGCAGTGGTAGGTGGTGAGTGATGCTGACCACTTATCCCCCAACCATACAATGCTGCATTTCTGGAGCCTGCACTGCCCTCCACGCTGCTCCAGCAACGGCCTTCCCCCAGGCAGCTGGAAGAGCATGCTGCTGTGAGATCTCTTCCTCCAGCACAGCCACTGAAATCTTTTTGACTCAGTATTTGACCAAAATGGGAGTTTTTTGCTCATTCTCCCCACATATTGTACTCTTAGATCTGAGGCATGCTCCTTCTCTTTGAGCTCTGTTGTATTTAGAGTTAGACCCCAGAGGCACGTGTGCTTGGGTTTGTCTTTTCCCTTATTTCAAAGGAAGCCCTCATGTATCTGAAGATAATCTCACACGCAAGTGTTTATAAGCATGGTATCTTTGAATGTAGCATAATATATTGCCCATAAACCAAGGGAAGTGTCTAAGACTGACCAGTCTGCCCTGGTGTCTGGAGTAGAGGAAGTCAGATGGATTTGGGGTGAGGTTTTTTGAAATTATTTGACATTTGAATTTTTTTTTTCCACAACACTTCCCAAGCATTTTGAAATATGGCAGTTTCTGCAGTCTTTTTTTAGTAGAAGTGATTTGTTAGTTGCAGCCTGTACTATTATTACACTAGAGGCCAATATAATTCTTGGAAATGCTTTATATCACATCCAACTGAAGCTCCCAAAGCCACTGACCATGTAATTTCCTCTTTTTCATTTGATCCATTCTACAGTGTTCTTTAACGTCTTTTTCCTGTATTCAAATCTAAACCAGCTTGTTCTGGGAAACCTTTTACATTGACTCCTATGTGTTAATATGTCCTTTAAACAGTAATACATTGACAGACATTTGTTCTTCAGCGAGAAGTCAATGCCTCACTTTAGTTACCTTTATGGGTGCTGTGGAAAAATCAAGTATTGTCAGCTTTCGTTAGGAAAGATTTATTAATACTACTTGTAGGCTATTAAACTGGGAACGACAATATTTTACAACACGTCATCTGAAAATCCCCCAAGCAACAACCATATAATATATCCCTCTTCTTTTGGTCCATTTCTCAGAGTCACTATTAGCTCTGCCATTATGTTCGTAAATTAATTTCCATCCTGGGTAACATTCTGTTTTTTTCCTTCTTCCCATTTTTCCTTGAGATAAAACAGCTGCCCCACACATCCTGCAAAAGCTCTGTTAATTTAAGGCTCAGAGACCCATAATAGATATTTATAAATTCGTAAATTAATTGGACAAAAAGAATCTGATTTATGACATCCTAATGAACTTTTTTAATGTCCTCTATTATTTTACCACTTTCTTGCAAATAGTCAGAAAGTAGGAGAAAAAAAAGGAAAGATTGATATATCTAACTCCTCAGGCTTAAATTTAGTACAGAGTGAATATCTGTCACTGATGTCTCTTCATTTAAAAAGCAAGCAATGATCTTGCAAAGCACCATGGCCTTTTTCTATAAAGCTGCACAAGTTCAAAAGAATTGATTCTGACAATACAAAGTCTTCTCCATCATTATTTTGCAAACAGCCAAAATTGACACTGAATGGTTTTTTTACCTGAGGCCGTACAGGGCTTTTCCCATGTTGCTGGGAGTTGCAGCATGATGTCACACAAGGAGCAGGGGCAGTATTCAAAAACCAGGGGAAGTTGTTCAAAATCATAAAGCTTGCTTAAAAAATGAGTTGGTTGGTTGGTTTTTTTACTTTTAAATCCCCAATGTTAAGTTCTTTCCCTTTGCTTTCAAGTCCCGAAGTTTTTCAGGAGCTCTCTGGCCACCTTCACAAGCTTTCTTCTCAACCAGAAGAGTTGGGACCATCCTAGGAGGGGCAAAAGCTCAGAGTCCCCATGGCTGGTAGTCAGAGCGCCAAGAGCACCAGGGACAGGGAAAACTGGAGGGCTCTCTGAGGCTGGGGAGAATGTGCACCCTGATGTGCCTCAGCACTGCAACACTGCTGTACTCTGTAAGTGGTGGGTTGACTCCAGATATCCCAGCCCGCTCAAAAGCTGAAAGAGCTGTGGTGAGAGGAGCCCAGTGTGCAACTGGGGCGGCCGCCGAATGCCAGCTGTTCTGCCACGCAGCCATGTTCCTGGCTTTGACATGGGAGGAGGTCAGGTGCAGGCTCTTTAACCCTGTGGCCGTTAATTAGGAGGACAGAGAAGTTGGGGCTTTTTGTGAAAGCTTCAGAACTGTTTGATACATTTGTTGAAAGAGCAAAATATTTTGAAAAATATTCTGTATTGGGGGTGTGATTTTTTTTTTTTTCTCTTCCAAAGCAAAAGCTGAGCTGCTGAGAGACTCTGGGGGTGCTTTAACAGGGTAGGTCTGACAAGCTCTGGGGTTGGAAAATGTGAATAAAATTGGTGTAGGTAGCGCAATGTACATGCAGGGCCACCTCCCGTTCCCCTTCTGTGCTCCTGCTCTCCTGCATAGGCTGTTGTTTACATGTCAAATGTGCATGTAAAAATATTCCCATGCAAAATCTCCCGCAGAAATCACACCTTACTTTCAGTAGTGTTTTGTGATGAAAAAAAGCCCCTCCAGCAAAAACCATCAAGACCAAAATCTGCACTACTTTGAGAGCATTTGAAAACTGACTGTTTTCACATTTAAGTCACCGTTAGGCATGATGGAGCCCTGCTTTCCTGGAGATGGCTGACCACCTGCCTGCCAATGGGAAGTGGTGAATGAATTCCTTGTTTTGCTTTGCTTGTGTGTGTGGCTTTTGCTTTACCTCTTAAACTGTCCTTATCTCAGCTCATGAGTTTTCTCACTTTTACCCTTCTGATTGTCTCCCCCATCCCACTGCGAGGGAGGTGAGTGAGCGGCCGTGTGAGGCTTAGTTGCCGTCTGGGGTTAGACCACAACACCCTGAAATCCTACTTCAGCATTAGTGTGAAGATACAGGGAGGACTAACAGAGCCTTATGCTGTTCCCCAGCACACAGCAGGGATGATACAACTCCTAATGCACCAAAGGCAAGTTCTGGAGAAAATTCTCCCATCTGAGCTCATTCTGGCTGCCCTATCAAGAGCAGGACTTACCAGTCTGAACCAGTGTTGCTCTCAGGATGGCTACATGGCTTCTGGTTGGGAGCTAGCTGGCCCCTGACCACCTCAGAATATGGCGCCAAAGTGAGACTGTGTCTGCAGTATATCAAGCTGCCTTAAAACTAACACCTTAATTGGTCTCCTCAGAGCTTTTAAACATGTTATCACTTCTTAAGAAAGTGTAAAAACCCAAATCCTTTGAGACAGTTTTGGCAGTGTTGTATCATTTTGTCCTAGAGAAAAGAAAACATCAGATTTCTTCCTTCTGCTTCAAGGGAGATGAAATGGTAGTGTGAGGTCAATAGAAGCAATTGTTGGCAGATTCAGATCAAACCCAAATCTGCCTCGAGGCTGTGGAGTGTCCATCCTTGGAGGTATTCAAGCCTCACAGACACAAACCTGGGCAGCCTGCTCTAGCCAGCTCTGCTTTTAGCAGGGGTTTGGGCTAGATGGTCTCCAGAGGTCCCATCTGACCTTAACCCTTCTCTGACTCTTACCATGTCCACCTCAGAAATGCTGTCCAGACTTTCAACTTGGACATCCACCCCAACAGGAATTGCAGGGCCTAGGGGAAAAAAATTAAAAGTTGAGAAAGTGTAAACCTGGTGAGACAAAGTAATCCTCTGGCTTTTGTATCTTAGAGATAAAAATAGATGCTCAGTCTGAAATAGAAACTACAGTCAACCACTTGAAAGTAGAAGCGATTGGAATTCATAACAAAAACCTCCTAATAGCAATCAAACTCAGTAATGAGACTGACCTATTACTGACTTTCTCTTTGTATAGTGTCATCCTACATGCACCCCTTCAAAATTTAAAAGCAATTTTAATTGCTTTTAGCTGTAGTGCTTGGCTCCAGGGCTTGCAAGATGGATGTCTGGCAGAGCATCCATTCACATGGAGAGCAGTAGTGGCACAGCTAAGGAAATGTAGGAGAGTTACTCTGACTTTTTCCCTCACTTCTGCTCCCCTCTCAGGCTAATAACATCCTTGGGAGCTACTCTGTGTATTTGGCTTTCACATCACTCAGTGCTCAGCTGTGGAAAAGACAGGGTGACAGGAGGGGATTCGTTACAGGACACAGGCATGTGCCACTGAGCCTGGGGCTCCCGAGGGGAAGAGTCAGACTGTAACCCCATGTAATAAGTATTTCGATCTTGTTTCCCTCCTCCAGGCTTTGACTAGCCCCTTGTATACCTCTGGCAATTACAGTACAGGAGATCTGTCAAGACAAATAATGCTCACATTAGCAGACTGCTATGAAACTGAAACCTTTTTTAATTAATTGAACATGCTGGTATTTGGTATATTGAGCATTTATCAATAAAATCTTCTTTCATCAGAGTATATAATGGTATCCTGGATTTGAATGACCATCTGTCAGCCAGAAAGGGTAGATAAATTACAACATTCTCTAATCCGATGGGCTGAAAGAAAACGTGTTCTCCTTCATCCATTTCCCTGAAAGCTTAGGTTGCTCTAGCACACAGCCACAAAATTGTAAGCAAGCATTAACACACAGCAGTCAAATTATTTTCTTTTGGGTTATGAATGAAATGGCCAGGTCAGTAAGCATGGTATGTGATTTGACTAAGGACACACATTGCCATAGTAAGATGAAACCTTAGAATTCCCCATCATCCAGGAATAAACATAAGGTGTATTTGCAGATTTTTATCAGAAGAAAGTGTCACTGAGTACCAGGAATGTTATATTGCCTGAAATCACATTTCCATGCCTTTGACTATGCTATTTGCTCATCCAAGGAAGAAGACTATTTCACTGCACCCCATCCCCCCGAGCATGTAATGAATTCACAACACAAAATAACTAAAATTAGAGACATAACAGGCTCTGCTTGTCAATCTCCTTGTTCACTAGAGTATGTGTTACAGTATAAAGAAGTGACGATGTAAAACAGAAACAGTGACAAATGTGCACGTTTCATACCTCCAAAACCTGGTCTCATGCTGAAGTCATGGTCATCTATTCGCAGCAGCTGCTCTGACTTCGTCAGGGGAGATTTGGTGATGTCAGGGCTTCGTTTTAGGATTGGGCTACCAGGAAGAGAGAAGTACAGCTATAAACCCCGAGCAGTGCCTGTGAGAAGTACATGCCTGCTTCGCTCCATTACCCCTTAAACCTTTTACCCCTTAGACCATAACCATACAATTGCTTGCAGTGGTTGGCAACATGTCATTAAAAAATGATTCCTGCACTCAACATACAGCTTAGGCACCTGTGATAATTCTGGCACTGAGAAAACATTTGTTTGGTGACTTTATGTCTCTGTAAAATCATCTCTGCTTATAGCACAGTTTGGAGACAATAATTCAAAAGTGTGGGCTGGAGGAGCAGAGTGTGTGGTTAAATGGGGAAATGGAACACAGCGGGGGAGGCATTTCTGACATTGAGTTATGATGGGGTGTGAGGCCAGGAATTAGGGAAACAATATATCAAATAAGCTACTGGCGGTTGCCCAGGAACAAAATGGAGACAGACTGGGAACCAGGCCAGGAGGCAGGCCATCCCCTAACTTGGAATGAAATTATTAGCTCCTGCCCCAGATTGCTAATGAGGATAAAAAGGAGCATTAAAGACCTGGGATGTCTCTGAGCATTAAAGAGCCTGGGAGGGTCGTTCCAGAAGCTGCTGGAGTTGCACCAAATGCTGGGCAGAGGGTGCTCTGCTCCTCCTCCACATCCAAAGTGCAAAATGCTGTTCAGTGCCCCAGTGCTTTGGCTGGGATGGTGGTGGCAGCAGCTCCTCGGTTGCTTCGTCATGTATGTGAAGCCTTGCTGCCCTCAGAGCCAGCTGCATGCCAGCCACTCTCATGGCAGGAGGGCTCAAAAACAGGAGGAAAGTTTTTGCTGGTTCTCAGTTTGATAAAAGATGGCATGCTCAGGAAGGCTCTTGTCTGAATATACACAAGACAAGTCAGAAATAGATTAAAGAAAGACAGAACAACAAAGAAACTTCATGGGGAATATGTTCCTGAGATAAAGCTTCTCCTAAATGAGACTGCTTAGCTGTGCTGTACTTTTCACACTCGTAGGCAGTTGTACCACAAGAAGCCAATACAACAATCTCTGAACAGAGACCAGTGGTGCTATCAGTGACTCCTCTGCCAAACCCAGAGCTTTATCTGGACTATGGAGTATTTTAGAAAGATCCTCAGTCTCAGTTTAATAATTTCTAGGAGTGGCAAGTCATCTACCTCCATCAGTGAGTTCTTCTAGTCATGAATTATCCCTCAGGCATTTTAAAAGGTGGCCCCTGCTTCTGCTTTAGATTTAATTCAGCCTCTGAAAGACCTGTGGCATTGTGAGTGTGCGCTGGGGGAGGTTTATACTCAGCTGAGACAGGGATGCGATATTAGCAGATCGCTGGCAAAACCTTCAACCTTTGTGAGCAGGCTTGACCGTGCTCAGAAAGTCTCTTTCTCCCTGGCAGTGGCAGAGGGAAGGACAAGCAGTGTGATGGAGAGCCCGCAGAACAGGGCTCAGCTCTGCAGAGGGGATGCTCGGAGGGAAGGCACACACGGCACAAGCGACACAAAATGTGCAGCAGCACAATGCAAAGCCCAGGGGGCTGCGGCAAAAGGCTTTGGTATCACACCTCACCTCCATGAGGGTGTCAGGCAACATGGCTTCCTCTGGGCCCTGCTGGATCCTGCTAATGGCATGACTCCTACCTAAACACGACTGGCATGCTTGAGTGGTGTCCGCTTCCCCTGCCACAGCCTCAGCCCGGCCATAGGGATGGGGCCGGTGGGGCTGGGCCAGCAGCAGCCGCCAGAGGGTTTTGCCTACCTGCCTTGCTTGTGCGCCTCGCCATGGGCCTCCCGTCTCTGCCGCTGCGGCCGGCTGCGTGGAAACGACAGGAAAAGGGAGAGCTGAGACAGGCGGTCATGGGCCGGTGGGTGAGGACATCGGGAGGGAAGAGTGGTGGGAAGCACCGGATCTCTGCGGCATTACCTTCTGTCACATGTGTGAAATGGCTCTTACCTTCATTTTTTTACCTTTTTACCAAAGGCCGATGTCAGGCTGGGTATGGCAGAGGGTGCGGAGCGGGGGTTGCAGGGGCTTGCAGCCAGGACAGGGCAAAAGGAGGGGAGTGATGAATTTTCTAAGGTGGGACGCCACTGGTTTTGACTGCCTGGCAAAGGACTCAGGCAGGTGGCTCACCTCCCTCCTCCCGCAGCCATGGCCAGTGCCGTCAGGGACCCTGGAGAGGGGCCACGCTGCCTGGGGGCTCTGTCAGTGGGGAGCACGCCATTACATCTACTCACCAGAGGCAGTTGGGTATTTTCATTGGAAGAAAATCTTTTCAAAGTGTTCCAGGGGGAAAAAGAAGTAAAAACCTGTGGAAATATTTGTTTCTGCTTTCATACTGTCTCCCAGCTGGCTGTCAAGAAAGCTCCTCTCAGGGGTTTGGCCAATATTTTATTTTATCATTAAAGGAAGGAATATTGCTTTTAGCAATGTAAATGCAAGCTTCAGCAAAAGTAACATTTTAAACATTTAAACCATCTTTAATTAAAAGTTAAAAAAATTAGCTTCTCTCTGTAATAAACACTAACTCTAATAAACTCTATTAATGAGACTTTTTGCCCATTAACATACATTTCAAATCCTTCTATAGAGATGTACAGCTGCAAAACTTTTGCAATAATGAGTTTCACCACCCAAGCACCATCATGCTGGGCAGTGGCCGAACCCCAGGCCTTGCAGGATGTTTTTCCCCTGGGCTGGGAGGTCTCTGAAAGCCAATAATGTTGGAAGGAAATTCATCTTTCTGCTGCCACAGCGAAGCTGACAACCTCCACATCGCCCGGTCTAAGGGTGGGAATACAGGCCTCGCCCTGAAGTGAAGCATTGGCCGAGTGGGAATTTTTTTTCCAGAATCTGCTCTGTGCTTCCCAAAGGAGGGCTGGGAATAAGCCCACAGGCAGACCACTCTTTGGGGAAGCTTTGGGCCATGCAGCACTATTGCTATTGCAAGGAGCAGCTTCTTTGGCACCACTTGGACCTGGGCATCATGCAGCAAAATGCACTTGCAAATGCAAAATGTGCTTTCTGGAGTCTTCTGCCTTGTCAATATGCCCTTGGGCTGCTGCTGCTGTGTCTCACTATTGCCTGATTCTCATCTGCTGGCTGTCAGGAAGTAATTTCACATGTTTTGGGGATAAGCAGATTCTGGCGACAAGCTGACCTACTTACATGACTTTAAAGTGCCCTAGTAAACTCTTGGCTGTTCAGGAATAATGCTGGTATTCAAACAGGGATGAAGCAGGTCATGTTCTTAAAATTTCTAATTTTCATTTCTCTTTGTAGAGCTTATCTAGTGCTTCATGCTGGCCCTGGCCCTCTCCTGCCTGTCAAGGGACCCTTCAAGGCATGGCCATCAAGGATTCATGGCCAACTCCTCCCCATCCTCTGCACCCAGCAACCCTAGTGGTTTCTCTTATTTCTTTCAGGTGATTCTCCACTGCATCTAAACTAAACTTTATTTCCTTATCACAAACCAGCATAAAATGTCCCCCATGCTCCAGCCACTGCAGCGGACTGTGTTCATTTGTGCTTTGGTTCTGCTCCTTCACTTCTTTTTGCCGGTCCCATTCCCCTTGTCACAGCTGTGAAGTTACCGAGCCTCCCCCACTTTCCTGCCTCCTCCTGCGGCAGCAAAACATTTCTACCTGTTGCCAATCATTCCCCAGTTACTGCTATTTGAAGCCCCATTTCTTTCTACTCAATAAATAGCTTTTCTGTCCGGTTCCTGGGGAGTGCTCAGCTGGCTAAGTGATCAATGGCAGCTCCATCACAGGACCCCATTAGCCTGCCCATTCGGGCTGTGAATCAATGGCAAGCCTCTATGGCTTCCCCTTGCACATCTGCTGTCCCTGCCTGTTTGCAGCAGACAGCAGCGCTCAGGAGATTCAGTCCAGACATTGCTCACAGATTGCTCGGCACAACTGTTTGCCACTGCGGCCATGCAGTGTGACAGCATTGCTCCTGCCTTCGCTGGGGTGACAGGCTGTCTTTAAAACTAGCACATAACTCCTGAGGTAAAATATATTATCTCCTAACAGTTACAGTGCCGAAAGGCATTTCATGGCTCGTGAAGCTCACTGAGATGCTTTTATGAAAAAGCAACAACTGGAGCAGAATGGCATTTATTCACAGTGCTCCCTGTGCATTGCTAGAGTAGCTCTCAGGCCCCTGATAGCATCTGGGGTGATGCAACCTCTCCAAAGTCATCATTATTCCCCCAGGTCCCCCCACTGCTTCAAGGGATCATGAGATGCCTCTGCCCCAAAGGCTGAGGTTTGCTGGGCCTGGGTGGGAATGAGGTGACTGAAGCTTGGGATAGCCAAAGAAAAAAAAAATTAACAAAACCAGATTTTCATGACTATCACTACAGACAAAAGGCAAAAAGCTGTTACTCTTTTTTTTTAAAAGCCCAAGATTTACTATGGCACTTACAGTCCCTCCAACACAGGGAAAAGCATTGCAGGGTTAGGGATAACCATGTCTGATTTTCAGAAGAAACAGTCCAACCATGACATCTGTAGGTCCCAGCAGGCATTTCCAAACGCCCAGCTTCACAGGCTGTGTGCCAGAGGAGTGTCAGGTTCACACTTGCAGTGTGTACCAGAAAACCCACAATATTCTTCATCTTTGAAATAAGAGCTTTTGGAAGCAACCACAACACATGTGAGAGAAGTCACTACCCATCTTAGCCTTTTAGTTTGTAATTAGTTATGCAGCACACATTTCCCACCTATAAATCATACTCTTTTTTTCTCTACGGGAGGCAATATACCTGTAGTAGACAGTGACCTATTTTACACTCTTATTAAGACAATCTCATTAGGATCTGAGAACATTTCTTCCTTGAGGAGTTAAATCAAGATACAGTTTCAGTTCTTCAGGAAAAAGCAAGATCTGATGTATTTTCCTCAAGAGAAAAGTGAAAGTAGGTTGCTGAAGTAATGGAGATACACACGGTCTTTCCTGGGTCCAAGGGGTGACATCCTCGAGGAATGGTGCTCTTGGAGCTGGCAGACTGGGCTAACACTAATGTTATTATTATCAGATTTCCTGAAATTCTGGGACAGTCTGTTCTCTCCACCCCTTATGGTATTCTTAGGTCCGCAAAGAGGATGGCAGATCAGAGAAGAGATGTCAAAACAGATCCTGTCTCAGGATAATGTTGAGACGTGGCTGTGGCATAATCTCTGTCCCTTCAGTTACTTGTGTCATCAGCAACATTTTGGCCAGGGGCTGTGCCTGCAGCTGACCCCAAACCTCCTACCCTGAGCAGAGGTGCCTGCTGCCCCGGGAAGCCTGGCAGCCAGCGGCTGGGGCAGAGACACCCAGGGTGCCCGGTTCCTCTCTGCTGATCTCCTGCCTGGGTGATGCTCTCCAGTGCAGAGACAGTGGACTCTCCCCCCTGTACCCTCTGAAACAACTACATGCTTAATTTTGTCAGATACAAGCTCTGCAGCCCACACTGTGCTGTGGTGCAGCCGATCCACAGCCTCTCCTACCACCGATGCAAGGCAAGGGAGGGTGTGGAGCTTGCTGAGACAGTTTTCAGCAGGATGTTTAACTGGAAAGTAATGAAAGTGATGAAAACCCCCTCCCATGGCGCTTGGCTCTGGGCTCCCTGTCCCTGGGTGGACACTGATGGGCAGCCTGTGTGGTGCCTCCCATCCTGCACCAGCTATGCTGCGCAGAATTCGTGCTGTGCTGGGCAGGGGAATGGCAGGAGCAGCATTCTCCTCGGTCTGCCCGTAAAATTACAGCTGGGCAAGGTCCTGACGAAATGCTGCCTGAGGCAGAAGGACCAGGAGAGGTCAGCAGAGGTAGCCCAACTCCCTGCAGGGGACAAAGCCTTGACAGGGAGGACATGGGAATGGCAAAGGTGTATTTGTACTGCTAAAGAGCTGTGAGAAGGCTAAAGGTCTTATTAAAGACCTATGCCTAATTATTTGACTAGGTTTTGTTTCTCCCTCTGTCACCTCTGTTTCTCCCTCTTATGACAAGTTAGTGAGCTGGTTTCATAACACCTCAGCATCATGTTAAAGGCAGAAATCAGGCAGGGTGTGCTGGGTCAGGGAATGGGGGAGAGGCAGGAAGGGGCTGGGGATTGTATGCACAAACATATAGAAGGTTTCTGCACAGAAAAAGTGGGGCAGGGGCAAGAAGAGCTTGGATCTACAACTGAGCCTACACATTGGTGAGACTGAGGAGAAAAGAGGCTGAGTAGGCAGAGATGGGGAGGGAGGAGAAACACTGGGTAAGGCCAGAGGGGAACATGTCAGAAGGAGCAGAGAGGAGACATCAGGCTCAAACAGTGCCTCATCATTGTGTGGGATGACTCCGAGGCATGGACACACCAGACAGTCCTGCATGAGTAGGGGTGTCCGCTCACCAGAGAGTGGTGTGAGACAGAGATGCTGGCCAGCCCCTGGAGATGCATGAGCCTTGCTGGGCTAAAGAGCCTCCCAGACTGTGTCCCAAAGGAAGGAAAGTGGTTTTGGGGCAGGTGGTTCACAGAAAGTTCCCCCACAACATGCCTTTTCTTGCAAATGAATTGGGAAGACCTTCTCAGCAAGCAGGAGATGCTGGTGGATGGGCAGTGCAGCAGGTCTGAGTGAAGACTGAGAGGTAGCCCAGAGCCCAGAGAAGTGCTTTGTGGGAGAAGGAAAAGTGAGGTAGCTAAACAGGGAGAAAAACCACCCAGCACCCGAGGCAGGAGAGAACAAACTTGCAACGGGAGGAAGCTGCTCTTATCCAGCAACATGCACTGCAAGAGACATGATCCACTGTGTAACATACTAATTCCCAGGGATAATGTGGGATAGAAACCCACTAATTTGTACTCAATTTGGGAGAGTTACAAAGTTGTGAGCTGTAAACAAGCCACTTAAAAACTGAGGAAAATTAATCATGAAATGTATTTTATCTTGGCACTTGGCAAGCCCTTGTTTGCTTGTAATTATGTTGGGTCATATGTCCTTATGAGTAGGAGGTTTAAAGATGGTGAAGAAAGGTGACCCACTGCTATTGCAGGTAGTTAAATCTATGGAAAGAAATAGGGAAAGAGCACTATTTTTGATGTTCACATAACAAAGTCTGAGAAACAGTGGGATTCAGAGCTGTTCTACCATCTTATTTTTGAGTGATGCAGAAAATTCAGTGAGAACCCCGTTTTAATCCAGTATTACTTGAATATAGATCAAGCTCAGAATGCAAAATACGCAGAGGCAGGAAACATATATACACTCTTTAAATTTTGCACTTCCTTTGTTCTTTGCCTGGACATAAACACTGGCAAAAGAAAAAAAATTGAAACAAACCTACACTTATTGATTATTCACAGAAATGTCATGCCACCTGAGGTCTTGGTACTGTACATGATGTTGCAAAAATGAAAGTGCCCTTATGTGGCAGAAATTGCAGCCAGTGGGTGTGTGTTTGTTGGGTTTTGTGTTACACCGGTTGAAAGGAAGGGTTGGAGGGAGCAGAAGGAGCGTGACTGAGGTCCATCCTGCCAGCTGAGGAGGAGGGAGGCATGGTGCCAGGGCTCAGCTAAGTTTAAAAGAGAAATGGGTGAAGGGAAGGGAAACAACTAATGGGGCAATGCAGAATGTGCTGAAAGGTTTCATGTCTGCCCCAGTGTTTGAAGAAAGGTTGACTTGTAAGCAGATGTCAGCACAGTGCATATCAGGGAAGGGCATGTTAAGGAATATTTAGATAAATTGGAAGTATTTAAGTCAACAGAGGCTGATGACACTTCCCTGGGTGCACCAGGAGTACCAGCTGTTACAGTATCTGAGCTGTAAGCAGGTACCTCCAAGGACTCCTCACAGACAGGTGATGCCCCTAAGAGAGGGTGGGGACGAACACAAAACCTGGTTTTAAGCAGGGGACAAAAGAAAGATGTTGGAGTTTTGGGATTTGGAAAGAAACTGGGACAAACTTGTGATCCATTTGTCTGCCCACCCCCAGGGATAACAAGATTATAAAGATCACTCTTGTGGTTTCAGCCCAGCCGGTAACAAAGCACCACGAAGCTGCTCACTCACCCCCCACCCCCTCCCCTGGCCACGTTGGGATGAGGAGAAAATCCAAAGGCAGGCTCGTGGGTCGAGACAAGGACTGGGAGGGATCACTCCCCACTTATGGTCACGGGCAAAAGACAGGCTTGACTTGGGGAAAAACAAAATCAGTTGAATTTACTACCAATTAAATCAAAACAAGGATAATGAGAAGTAAAACCAAAACTTAAAACACCTTCTTCCCACCCCTCCTTCTTCTCGGGCACAACTCCACTCCTGGTTCTCTCTCCCTCCTCCCCCCGGCGGCACAGGGGAACAGGGGATGGGGGTTAGGTCAGCTCGCCACACCTTGTCTCTGCTGCTCCTTCCTCCTCAAGGTGAGGACTCCTCACCTGTCCCCTGCTCCACGGTGGGGTCCCTCCCACGGGAGACAGTCCTTCACNTCCAGTCACACACTGCTCCAGCGCGGTTTTTCCCATGGAGTCATGGCCATCTTGGGGAGCCTCTGCTCCACCGTTCACCCCCATGGGCTGCAGGGGGACAGCCTGCCGTCTCCCCACGGGCTGCAGGGCCATCAGCCTCCTCAGGCGCCCCTCCTCCCCCTCCTTCTTCACTGACCTTGGTATCTGCAGAGGGGTTCCTCTCACTTTCCAATCCCACTACTCGCTGCAGGTTCCCCTTCTTAAATGTGTTCTCCCAGAGGGGCTACCACCATCACTGGTTGGGTCGGCCTGGGCCGGAGGTGGGTCCGACTTGGAGCCGGGGGAGCTTCCAGTAGATTCTTACAGAAGCCACCTCTGCAGCCCCCTCCCCTGCTACCAAAAAAAATCCAGGCCACACAAACCCATAACGACCACTCAATGTGAATCTTCACAATAATTGATGTCAAACCAGTCTAATGTCCTTTCTGACAGAGTAACTGGCCGCCTTAGTGTAAGCAGGAGGAAAAGTAGATTTGAGTGAGGTTTTTAATATTTCATTACTAAACTAGGGAAATAGAGTTGAGAAGAAACTGTGACTTTAAACATGGTTGAAAGACTGTGGTTAGAGTAATTGCCATTAGTTAGCTGTTGAGAGACATTAAATGACATCTCACAGATTTCATCCTGGAAACTACTAGTCAATATTTTCAATAATAATGCAGATAACAGAGCTATAAAACTCATGCATGACAGCATGCTTGAAAGAGAAACAGACATTTTGGAATCTAGGATCAGAATTCAAAGCAGCCTCAACATGTTGGAGAAAAGGTCTGATGTCAATAAGATGAATTTCAGTAAAAGAGAATACAAAGAACTGCATGGAGTATAAAGAAATAATTGTACAAATGCAGAATGGGGAATAACTATCTAATTATCAATACTACACTTGTTTTAGTTCCTTACAGCAATGAAAGCGCTCTGTCTTTATAAGGGAAATTAAAACCATCAACAGTTAAGAAATTTGTCTGCACTACAAAAAATACAGAATTGTAACAATTCTGCTGTTGGGGTAATGTTAAGAAATATTCATATTGACACAGGACAGAGACAGATTTAAAGTAAATGGGCTGAATGATAACAAGTCACCAGGCTTTTACCCAGAAGAAAGCCAAGTAAGTTACTGTTGAACCAGCATTTAAATTGTCCTTGGTGTCACAGGAGTGGAAGGTGAGAACTTTCCACTTCTTTGGAAAAAGAGCAGAAGCTACAGACAGCTCCACTGGACAAATTAGCTACAAAGACAGAAAAAAGCCCACCAATAGTAGACACTAGATAAATACAGTATATACTGAAGAAGAGAGAGGCAATTTGGCATTTCTTGAGGGATGTTATGCACTATAAATATAAGAGACTTCTCTAAAAAGTTAATGACCTTATAGATGAGGGTGACCAAGCTGACACAGTGTACCTCAATTTCTAAAAGGGTGTTGACAGATTCTTTCCAGACACTTGTAAAGAAATCAACCAGTCAGAAAGAAGGAAGTTCCCCATGTGTGAATGGTTACAAAATAAGAAACAGAGGAATAATGGAGAGTTTTTACTGGGAAGAAAGGGTTCCAGTATAGTTCCATGGATATCTATGATAGGATCACTGTTGTTCAATAGCTTTGTAAATTATTTTGGAGAAAAGAATAATTACTGGCAACAATATTTAATGAGGATATGTAACCGTTCAAGGTAGTCAAAATCAGAACTATGGGTGGAGAATTACAGCAGAATCTCATGATGCCAAGTGACTTCAGAAAAATTCAGTGTTAGTAAATTCAGAAAAGTGTTCGTTGTTTTGTACTTTATATATTTAAATTTTTCCACTGTACTTTCAGAATCAATGTTAAGATAGTGGTGGCCTCCAAATCAACTGTTACTGCTTAGGAAGGAGGTCTCAGTATCATTGTAGATATTTCTTAGTAAATATCAGCTTAATGCTCCACAGTGCTCAAAAAGACAAACAGGAGGTTAGGTGTTGGGAATGGAGCAGCAAACCAAGTAGAAAGCATTTCAGTGCTATTAGTAACACCAAGGCTTGTCCTCATCTTACATATCCAATGCCTATAGTTGGAAAAAACACAGCAGAGCAAGAGGAGAGAGCGAGCTCGGAGGTGGGGAGGGCTTCCAGGCAACCTGAGCAGGGCTTTCTGAGTGGGAAAGGAGATAACGGCCAAGTGATGTAGTGCAATGATATAAAATCAGCAGTGGCATGATGAAGGTGAATGGGAGTCTGTTGCTCAAGACTTTCCACAACACATAACAAGGGGTAGAAATTTGAAAGGAAGTACACAAACACAGCGTGTCATCACACTGTGAAATTCACTCTCACCGAAAGCTGCGAGTGCTAAAAACACGAGTTTGGAAGGTGACTGGGCAGTTTTTAGAAGAAAGAACAGCAGGAGCATTTCAGATGAGAATCCAAGCCCAGAATCAGAAAATCAAACAATTTATATGTACTTAGAAGGGAGGAAACTGCCTTGCAGTATCTTTGGGTTTGTTTGTGATTTTTTTTTTGCTGGGCCGCAGATAGGATTGTAAAGCCTGTTATGTCTCTTCACACCAGCTCATAAAACAAATTGGAGTAATGGTGGGCTAGAAGACAATATGAAGCTGTTGATCCTGAGCAAGTTATATAGTGGCAACGTTGACTGGAGATTTTATCATCAGCAGTGCAGTAAAGTGGCATAGTACATGGGTGTATGACCGTAGCTACAGAAGTGCCAGTAGAGACTATGTTCTGCCATGAATCACCTGAATAAAGATAGAAAGCTATGTAAAGTGTAGGCCCAAAATAAGTTCTAGAAAGGATGGAAGGAGTCTGGTGATAATGATGAAAGTAGAAAATATAATTTTCAAAGCATCATCATTTGCAATGATAAGCAGAGAGAGAACACATTTGGCTGGGTTGTGAGAAAAAAACCACAAGATTTCCAAGAAAAGTTGTCATGCAGGATTTAAGTTACTTGATAAAACAACAGGGGTGGAAAGGCAAATGAGAGAAATAGCAAAGCAATAATGAAAAATAAGTTAATGTATAACAGGATAAAGATGAACACTGTTGGAGAGCACAAAAGGATTTCTGGAAAGTGGAAGGAGAGGTAAGACAGGGACCAGCAACAGATGCTGGAGTAGAGAAGAAAGTTCCAGAGTAATACAGAGTTAAAAGCAACAGGAGAAAACTTCGCAGAGCTGTGTGACGGGGGCAAGAGACGTGCCATGGGACAAATAAATAAGGCAGGTGAAGAGGAGGACAGAGGAAGTCAGGGACAAAAAAAGAGAAATAACAAGTTGGTGGAGAGGGGGAACCTTGAATGGGGGGAAGGAAAGGGAGTGAAGAAACTGGGAGTGAAAGGAGGAAAGGGAAAGGTAAGTTACCAACAGGGGAGGTGGAGACACTCCAGTTGCATTGGCCTGAAGCCCACACTGGGCCTCTTGTTGCTCTCCTGAGACCCAGCACTGCTGGTGCAAATCGTGTCAAGCCACGATGCAAACTGCTGATCTTAAAAAGCAGTGCCTTGGGAGCTGTGGGTGCTCAGTGTTCCACTGGATCTGTCTCGCTACTGATAATGTGCTCCTACAGGCAATGCTTTCAACAGGCATTTTACAGGCTTACCGTGCACTCTGAAGATCTGATCCAAAGACAGCTTGCATTAGTAAGCTTTGTTCATGCAAATAAATGCTTTCATGATCAATCCTGAAGATAAGATACAAGAGCAAAACATACTCTAGGACAAGACAATGGCTTAAGGATTGCTGGGAGGTAAAGGAAGAAATCCTGTTAGGGATTAATTTATAAGGCCAGAGAAGGCATTAGGAGGGCAAGAAGATAGGAGCTGCTCTACATGTAAGAGGGACCCTCGGTGAGGGTGTCAGGATAGCCACGTGTGATTTACAGAGCTCGGACAGCTCACACAGTGTGACCAGGGTACAGAGGAGCTGACAACACAGAGAAAGATCTTTGGCCATGAGAGAGACCCTGTGATACCCAGCCCAGGGCTTATCGTAGAGGATGTCATTCAACTGCTGTAAAAGATAGCTCTTACTGACAGAAACATGGACAGAGAGCTCTAGAGGAGTGGAAAATGAGTTGCTATTTGGAGACCAGAGTGAGGCAAAATTATTATAACACAGCCAGGGAATGGTAGGGACATGACTAAAAACATGAAGCAAGTCTCTTAGCTAAGGTTAAACAAACATGATCTATAGATCTTGTACAGTGAAATCTCTTCTGCTGAGAGTTGTTTTTCTGAAAGGTGGTTATAACGCTGTCCAGGGAGATTTTAGTGCTAAAAGAGATTTTTTTTCCCAGTAGTTAGCTCTGGCAGAACAACCTGGGCTCAGCTCCAGGCCAGTTCTTTTCCTATTGCTCATCCTCTCTAACAGATTCTGCAGGTCTAATTAGCAACACAGGCTTTGGCCCTTTTGTTGGCATAAAGATGTTGTGACCTTCAGTGACCCTTTGTATCCTTCTAGTGAGCCCCATGCATCCTGGTGGCTTTCCAAGGGCCTGAGCAGTTGGGAAAGCAGCAGACAGCCCTCTTGCCAGTGCTCCGGATCTCAGCTCCTTCCTGTAGGACTTCTGGCGCTATGGATTTAATAGGAGTAAAAAGCTTTGCAAACCCTGCAGGATTTGCACACCGCTGACTGCAAACTGTGAACAGGTCTGCAAGGTGAAAAAGGTTTTCTTTTTATATTGCTGCTCTTTGAAGTGAAATTCCTTTGAGGTGATTTGTCCTGGAGATTAGCAAAAATACGTAGTTGAGTCTTTAACTGGCACACAGACATTTTTACAGTGAATTACAATATTGGAGAGCTCTGTAATAAGTCCCATGCAATAAAGCTATCTACTTGCTGCTTTCACTGTGACTGTATGCATACTTTGACCTACAGTTATTTGCCATTTTCTTGTCACACGCTGCACTGTGTCCCAAAGCCTCATCAGCTTTATTTAAGGTATTATTTGGGACCTTTTGCAAAATTCCTGTCATGCAGACCCAGGCCCCAAAAGACTGTGGTGCATACATGAACTCTTGTGGGCAAAAACATGCCTGTCTGCTCACCCTTCTTCAGGGCTGTTGTGTCTCTTGCTCAAATGGCTGCCTTGGGGTACCAGCAGTGCCAAAAATTGTGACAGAGAAGGTGTCTGACCCTGCAGCTCCCCATTCACCCCATCCACCATACCAGCAAGAGTGCAAAAGCTGTGGGCTCAGCTGGATTTGATCAGGTGAAAGAACAAGCCCTGGGGCTGAAAACTGTAGAGCAAACGGCGAGTTTTAATTGGAAAGCAGAGTTCAGAGCAAGTGAGTCTCCTTGGAAGAAACTAGCGCTTGCAGAACAGCACCATCCAAAGAAACAAGCTAAAAGCCTATGTGTTTCCTCCGTCAGTGGCACCATGAGAATCAGGAGCAAAGATGGACACGTCTGTCAGGCACAGCAGGTAGCAGGTCTCTATAGCAGGTTCCTGTGCTGCCTGCCAAAACCAGCGGCTGGCACTGAGCCCTGACAGTACAGCCAGCAGATGGTCTTGTGCCCGTAAAGGGCTTCTGAAGGCTAGGGAGGCCATGGGTGCAAATCAAACCACACTGAGCATCCTGTGGTCATGTGGAGCCAGCCTTTTCCACTTCAAATAGATTTCCCCTATCAGTCTCCACTGAGGCCTGTGGCTTTCTTCAGAAGGTGAAGGCTGCAGTGAAGGGATGGATTTCCATCCTGGTCCTTACCACAAGTCTTACGGAACAAGAGATAACAGTGCTTAGAGAGGAGTGACAAAGTCAATTGCTGTAACTTCTGCATAATGGATATTCAAGGCTGAGTGTTGAATGGAGGGGAAACAGAATCAATAGCAAAATGTTCAAGAGCAATCTTCATTGCAAGCTTTTTCTGATGTTATATAGCATCTCCCCTTGCTCTGTTTTTCTTCCAGGACCTAATTCTGTGATGGAGAAGGCATTGACTTTGACTGAAATGCAAAGGGACTGTGCCTACTTCAAAAATGTCTTATACGATGTAGGGGGCCTATAAGAAAGCTGGAGAGGGCCTTTTTACGAGGGCATGTAGTGATAGGACAAGGGGTAATTGCTTTAAACTGAAAGAGGCTAGATTTAGATTAGATGTGAGGAAGAAATTCTTCACTGTGAGGGTGGTGAGGCACTGGAACAGGTTGCCCAGAGAAGCTGTGGATGCCCCATCCCTGACAGTGTTCAAGGCCAGGTTGGATGGGGCTTTGAGCAACCTGGTCTAGTGGAAGGTGTCCCTGCCCATGGCAGGGGGGTTGGAACTAGATGATCTTTAAGGTCCCTTCCAACCCAACCCATTCTATTATTCTATGATCAGCAGCTTCATGTGTAGGGACCTACATGTGAGAGCAAAGAGGGCTGGCTGTAACTCTAAGACAAAGTGTCCTGCCATACACAGAAGATTGGTCGCTGTCCTGGTTTCAGCTGGGATAGAGTTAATTGTCTTCCTAGTAGCTGGTACAGTGCTATGTTTTTGAGATAGGTATGAGAAGAATGTTGATAACACACTGATGTTTTCAGTTGTTGCTAAGCAGTGTTTAGTCTAAAGTCAAGGATTTTTCAGCTGCTCAGGCCCGGCCAGCAAGAAGGCTGCAGGGGCACAAGAAGCTGGGAAGGGACATAGCCAGGGCAGCTGACCCAAAGTGGCCAACGGGGTATTCCATACCGTGTGATGTCACATCTAGTGTATAAACTGGGGGGAGTGGGGCTGGGGAGATCGCCACTCAGGGACTAACTGGGCATCAGTCGGCAGGTGGTGAGCAATTGCACTGTGCATAATTTGCATATTCCAATCCTTTTAGTATTACTGTTGTCATTTTATTAGTGTTGTCATTATCATTATTAGTTTCTTCTTTTCCGTTCTATTAAACTGTTCTTATCTCAACTCACGAGTTTTACTTCTTTTCCCAATTCTCTCCCCCATCCCACTGGGTGGGGGGGAAGTGAGTGAGCGGCTGCGTGGTGCTTAGTTTCTGGCTGGGGCTAAACCACGACAGTCACGTTGGGCAAACATGATCTCCCACTGCAGGGCTGCAATGGAGACCATGACCACAATCCCAGGAGGTCAGCAGGAGTAACTCTGTATACAGCACCTACATGAAGACTGTACAAATACTGCACCCAGTCCTGATGTCAATTCTGAAAAAGCAGCGAAGGGACAGAGGAAAACAAGCAAATGACTGAGTCAAAGCTTGGGAAACATCCTACACTGAGAAATATAAGAAACTTTATCTTCTAAGCAGAGATGAAAAGGGGGCTTGATCCACCTGCAAATACCCGGATGGTGAAGAGTCAAGCTAGCATAGAGCAGGAGCAAATGGATGGAAGCCAAAGTTAAAAAATACTTGTCATCCTATTCTGAGTTTATTTGACACTGAAAATAATTATCATAAATTAGGAGTTCAGTGTACAATTCATGCAGAAGGCTTTGTTGTTTGTGCTTAGGAGGAAATCAGATGGATGACCATAATTGTCCTTTATTTACCTTACAAATTATAAGGCTGTTCAAACCATTAATCTCTCATGGACTATCCCATCACAGGGGAAAGTGAGCACTGAACAGGGCACCACACTGCTGATGGACAATCCTACAGCCACACACCAGCTTTGCTCATCTCTCCCCATCAGCCCTCCTCAGCATCAGTACTGCTCTACTGAGGCAGAAATAGGCCAGAAATGACCTCCCAGGCGAGCGTGGGCATACTGGGAGGGCGGTGAACCCAGCTTCTCAGAGCCGTGACACCTCAGGGCTTTCTGATGGGCTTGTCCTGGCACATTTACACCATATATACAAAGCATGGGTGAAGTCGTAGTTCCTACATGAACTGAATAGATATTTCTTATCCATTTTCATGTATTTTTGACACTCTGCTGCTGTGATTTGTTGTATCATCACTTAATTGCACTGACACTGTTAAGTGTTTGGTGCAGTGGGAGTTTTCGTTAAAGATGCTAAACAAGAACATGGCTGTGTGTATGCATTCCTCTCTGCTGGATGCTTTTCAGCTTAAACAGTGGTAACCTTGCTTCTCACCACTTTATTTTGCTACAGCCAGCATATCACCTCCGCTGCCACTGTCACAAAGCCTCAATGAAAACAGAGGTTTCATGGCTGTCTTGCATCCATACTGTCTCTGGTAATGCATCCCCTGGGGGATGATCATAAACAGAGCCACTGCATCCATTTTGCCAATTATACCTCCATGAAGGTGGCATCACTGCTAAAGCCATTTCCTTTGTATAAAATGGCTCAGGGACTCCCAAGTGCCAACTGGGACGCTGCAGTCACACTGTAATGTAGCCCTGACTTGCTACAAGGGGCTACAGGAAAACAAAAAGGCACTGCACTTTCTATCCCTTCCACCTTTCAGTCATTTTTCCTGAAGGCTAACAGGACTGGTTTGAATTCCTCAGGACTGTGACATTCCTGCATTTCCATCCCCATACACTTTACGGTATTGGTGGTGATACGGAGTCACTGCAGAACAGAAAGAGTGACTGTAGCAAAGCTGAAATGGCATAGGTTCAATCTGTCACAAGCAGAAGTACATAACATTTGAACAGAAAACTAAATGTGTCAACTATATTCTCAAAAAAAACCCCAAAGGATTTTTTCTCAAGATGTACCGTGTTATGTGTCTGAGTATAAAAATCCTACTACAAAGTTCCAAATATTACACAAATACAATATAAGTAATTAGAACTCAGCCGTAGCAAAAAACCTTCCTCAACTCAAAACCTCCTAAAATGGCTGTCTACAAGATAGCGGGAGAAAAATGTCACGTAGTCTTTTTGTAAGAGAGGGCGAGAGAAAGAGAAGAACAGACAATATTTTAAATAATTTTATATATCTTAATTCAATACACTGAATGCTCTTTCTGTTTCCTCTGATAACTGACCATAGCCTTGAAGTTTGCAGAGAGACTTTATTTTTTTTCCTCTCAAAAGCTCTATAAAACAAATGGCGTGGGAATAATATAATAAATTCTGAATATTTTTATTTGAGATCTCAAGTCAATCAAATCTTCAGTGAATGCAACAATCCTCATGGAAGTACATTTCCTCTTCACTTCCATATAAAGACTCTACCACATTTTAACCACAATAAATATAAGCAAACACTTCTTTTTTGCACCCTTTCAAACTTTGAGATACCTCACAAACCCATTTTTTGGGGGGTTATCAATGATTTTCACTGTAGAAAATGCATTAAAACTTATTCAATGGCAAAAACAGCAACAGCAAATATTTTTGACTGAGAGATTACAATCTGCAAATGCAAACTCTAATTATCTGTCAGTTATTATATCTTCACGTAAAATATTAAATTTGTCCAAACTGTAGGTATTTGAATGCAAAAAAATGAGACTCACCTGCCTTTTTTGTATACCTCATGTATTTCTTTTCCTTGTCGGTGCGCTCTGCATTCAGTGGATAAAACCCATCCCCACAACAGGAGGAAGATGCTAAAATGCATTTTCCGGACAGTCAACATGTTACCTGAAGGTTCTGTATCCAGAAATAGTCCATACAAGAAGAAGAAAACCAGAGTGTAGATCCTGTTCCTCTTTTTAAGACATTATCGGTCTGATCGTTATTGGAAGGATGTTTACTCATACAAAAAATCATCCTGCAGTATTTAATCTGGACAGTGGGGAAAGCAATTTCCACTAAACCTATAAATCCTTCTACGTCAGATGGCAGGGATTTTCTAGCAGTGCTGAATTCACGTATTCTCAGAGAACAATTATTTTCCGTCCAAACAGGCTATTTTATTAATTGGTTTAAATTGAACCCCTTTCAAGTATGTGTGGGATATGGCATATATATATTTCTGCCTGGTTAACCAAAGTAGTGCAGCTGATCAGGCAGGTGTCATTAGTCATTTTTTAATCACAAAACTTCTCTGTGTAGCAGTGATGTTTGTTACAGGCATTGCAATAGATTGAAAAGTGTTAATAAACGTGTATAAGTTCCAGCAAAAACTCATTTCCATTTAGCTCTACAAAGAGTATTTTGATCCTGTGTGTTTTTCTACATTACTTTCATATACAGTGGTACTGTGGCTGGAGTGGTCGATGCTTTCAGGACTTGTGTCATGTACCTCACTGCTCTGCTGAGCAGGGTCTCTGGAAAGTATCCCGGTGTGCAGAGGAAGTGGGGAGAGGACAGCGGGGGGGAGATAGCTCTCCTCTCTGCACAGGGATTTTTGGAGGGATCCTCCCAAAGCAGAGCAGCAAATGCTAGACCTGCAGGAGGGCGCGGGGGGCTGGTGTGCTGGGTCTCATATGCCTGACAAAATCCTCGTTGGTGCTAAAGAAAATAAACCAGCATGGGCAGAAATACGTGGTCAAGCCAGCCACACTGCCCATCTCTTTGGAGCTCACCCCCTCCCTGCATAACCCACAGCTCCATGTTTACTCTCCTTCTCCGCTGTGCCTCCCCCCAAGGCCTTACAGCTCTGGTCCCACTTGTGCCTTATCATGAAGACGTTGCCCTGTGCTCTGCAGACACCACCAGCCTTGTCCCATCCTTTCGCTGTCAAGGCTCTTCTTCCTTTGCCTGTTACACGCGGATTTCTATTTTAGAGCAGTTTGTCAAGTCATCCATCTCTTTTCATGAAATCTCTTTCTAAAAACCGTAGGGAGCAGATGTCTATCTACCTGGTCTAAGCTGCCATAGCTTTATTGACTTCAGTGGGCATTTACACTACCTTGGGATCCACAGGAACAACACATCAAAAGCCACTCAAATTTCATTCCATCAACCAAGATTCAATTTAATTATTTTCTGGGCTGAAACATTTCCTACACAAAGTCACGCAAGCTTCAAGAGATGGGCAATCAGTCATCAGCCATTTGTTGCAATGGTTAATCGCTGTTGCTGTTCAAAGAAGTTGTACCCATCTTATCTTTGAAAATTGCCTGCATTCAGTTTCCACTGATTCACATATCCTTCTCAAGGAGAAAAAAACATACCTTAATAACTGTTCTTTTCACCTGTGGTGTTATTAGATATACTTTTCTCAGTCTTTGCAACAATCTCTATAAAGTTTTATGAAGTCGTTCATCAAAGGAACTTTTTCTTCTCTTTGAAATACATTTTTGTTGCTTCATACGCATTTTTTAAGAAATGCTAGTCCCTTGCTTATGCACCAGAGGAGCAATTGGGACTGTCAAGCAATGGATAACTATGAATTCACTTAGCTGCCCTGGAGAAGCTGGAGGTCCCTTGGTACACATGAGAGGAGGGAAGCATTCATCCTCTCACTAGTAGAGGGAATTCACTAAAAGAAGATATAGAGAAGGCTAAGAAATGTGTTCAATTCCCCTTTTTTGGATTGTTGTTCACAGAAAAGTTCAAATATGAACAATTAATAGAAAAATCCTGGAACAAATCATCAGACAACTTCTAAACTCCTGGAAGAAAATGACTGGATGAGGGACAGACACGGGCTCATGAAGAACAAACATGTTGAACAAACTTCACTTCTTTCCCTGACAGGCCAACAGGCTTCATAGCTTGGTGAGAAGCAGTAGATAGAGATAAGCTTTCAAAACCATCTCACACAACATTCTCATTGGCAAGACAGGGAAGCATGGTCTTGATGAAATATTTGTAGAACTGATGCAAAACATTGCTAGCTTTAGCTTGGTTTATCTTGCTGTACCTCCAGAGCAGTTCTCTGTGACTCACTACCAACATGCAAGAAAGCAGCAAGTTTTGCAAACGATCTGCAAGGAAGCTGTGAAACGGCTGGGTGCGTAAGCCAAAGTGAAGGCTTGAAAGGGTGGAATTGGCACAGTATATGTCTTCAGGTGTGTAAAAGTCACTTCAAAGAGAAGAATACTCTGTTCCAAATGGCCATGATATACAGAGCAAAAAGTAATGGGCTGAGACATTAGTAGGGGAAAAATGAGGTTAGATACTAGTTTAGATACTAGGAATATTTTCTAACAATAAGGGCAGGGAAGCATTGCAGTAGATTACATGGGAAGAGTTTGCAATGACTATCATTAGAAGTAATTAAGACAGGTATAGCTGATCTTGTCTTAGGACCAAAGATTAGACTATAATATTTCTCGGGGTCACTTCCAGCACTATTTCTGATTTTCCAGGGCAAAAATGGTGGAAAGTCAGCATATGAGAATTAGAACAAATATGAAAAATTCAAACATCCAGGAGAAAGATAAAAGATGGCTATGAGCCTTACATATGAAATACAAAACAGAAAATATTGCCCTTGAATTTTGTTTAATCTTGAGCTTGAGTAGATGGAGAGTTAAATTTGCCTGCTTTCTCTGTGAAAATGACTAGAGATTAAAGATATAGCACTATTTTCATTCAGTAGATAGAAACCCTCTGGACACCAAACAAGAAAAGAATGAATAATTTGCAGTCAACAGTGTTTTCAACAAGTTCATCAGTTTTTAAACTTTGCAGAGTAGCTGTGAGCTCACTGCAGTCTCCTCAAATGACTTTATTATTTATCAGCTGATGTATTTGGGGGGAGGTTGCTAGGAATTTGTGTCAAAATATTTTAAATTTGAATTATTATTTAGTTTTATTTGGTTTTACAATCCCTCAGCATTTTTCTCCTGTTCACCCATCAAATGAGTGTTCACAAATATAAAATTAAACATACCCTCTGCTTTCCAGATTCCCAACTAGTAATAACGTAAATACTAACCTTCCACCCACATCTGACGACATTCACCAGATCTCAGAGCGAATTTTAAAATGTCAGTTGAAAGCTAGAATACCGTTGATTTTCCTAACTTTCCCTTGACTTTCCTAACTTTAACACCAGCTCTACAGATAGGAGACAGCCATTCAAATGTGAAATGATTGTGACAAATCCCTCATAGACAGTCAGTAGCTCATCCAGGAAAAGATCAACAAGTGGGGATGGACTGTAGACATGAAGTCAACTGACCAATGTTGAGTTTCGCAGTAGGAAAGGCCAACTATTTCCTTTTTAGGCTGAAGCCATCTTTCCTGGAATGCTTTTGTGCTTGAAGCCGGGTAACAGGCTTATTTGGGTTAGAGTAGGAGCTGAATGCAAATGATAATCCATGAGAGAAAAAAAAAAAATCTCAGGCAGCTGAAACAAAGGTAAAAAAATTTAGAGTTCTTGCTCAAGCAGAAATGAATAAGGTTTGAATCCTTCATGTTGGAGGGTGGTCCCCAGCAGCTGCCCCTGTGCACAGCGGCTCGGCCTCTTCCCAGGGATGCCACCCCCAGCTCCTGCTCAGCTCAGGGGCCTGCTCAACACCTGCCGGCTGGTGCTGCTTTCCCTGCTCCAGGGCTTTATCACTTTGGTCACTTTGTTCCTCAGGGGAGTTCAATGAGACCTTGGGCTTCTACTTAGTTACTGAGGCCATCTAAATGCAGGTTTCCCAGTCTGCTTGGGGCTCTAATCCTGTGTTTCCTGGATTTTCATTAACAAAGAATGATAAGAAATGTCACAAAAGTAAACACTGTGTTCCATTTGACCCAAACATATTATTATAATTTGCTAAATAAACAAGTTTTGAGCCAACCAAAGATACACTTTTCCCATTTGACCACAGAAAAGTCAACTATTTGCTCAATTCTTCTTATAACCCATGTATCTCTAAAATGAGAACATAGTCAGAAGAAAAAATGAGGCTTTTTTTTTTTTTTTGAGTCAGCTTTGTATTGAGATGCTGCACTTACCAGGAGCAGAAATCCAGTCTGGAGAACAGTCACACAAGCCACCAGCCACCATAGGAAACCAGGAGTACTTTCAGTGCCCAAGAGGGCAAGGCACAATGCAGTGTGTCTGCCACAGCGATAACTCCAGTCATATCATGAACCAGGCCTTCTCTTGTTTAATTAATTACCCAAAGCTCCAAATAGTGCAGTAATACACAGTATACACTGTGTAAATACCCCTGGAGCTATAATCAGGCTGCAGCAGCCACCCATAACAGAGCCTATAGTGTTTACATTTTCTAAGCTCTTCCTAATGGGTGTCTGCCTTTATCTGAAAGATTTTAATGCAAATGTGGATGAATGTGTCACTATACCTCTGTTGTGATATATGTTTGCAGAAGCTGGAAGAGCACAAGGGTACCTGCGTAACTGATAGGATGCTGTTTGACTTCTGGAAAGTTATTTCCCCTGTGCAGCTATGTTTCTTTCAGAAACGGCACTCTGTCTCTGGGACTCACTGGTCAGAGTATAGTTTTTTATTTCTTTAGTGCCTTCAATCATGGGTGTTGTCAGAGACTTTAAAAATGAGGCTTAATATGAAGTTAGTGGGGTTTCTGAATCCATTACTTTTGTCCCTTTTTAACAAGTGTGCTTCCATTCTTTGCGACATTCACAGCAGATCCATGCTCACTTTGTGTAAGGTGAAACATGTCGGCGGGATCCTTCATGTTTGTTGGATATAGGACCATCTCTGAGGAGAATATTAGTATAGATGATTAATAGAATTTGAACAACCTGGGGATAAGTGACATATCCACTGAGTTTCACTATGGTGGTGTCAGCAGAGCTGGTGGCTATTCATAGCACTTGTAGCTCTGCTCTTTGCATGACTTGAAATCAAACTCTCCAGCAAGTTGAGCAGACAAGAGAAGTGTGGATACATGTAGTTACACTGAGATGATTAAAACTAAAGGAGCCCACACAGAAAGGGAAAGAAGTTAATAATTCCTCTGCAGGCATAAGAGGAAAATATATTCTTTTCTAGTCTGCAACTTGATGTGCTGCATTTGTGGAGAGCAGAGACCAGGAGCTGCTGGCATGACAAGGCAGGGGAAATGTCCAAACAGGAAGATTTTACTTTTCAGTGTTAAAAATCAGTGTATGAGTTGGCATAAATGTGCACCAGGATGGGAATCATGCCACTTTATACTAGCCAAGGATTTCACCACAAATAGCTTTTGTGCTTTGTTATTGTATTTGTTTTTATGCCCCTGCTCCTCTCTGGTCTCTCTTGCACCCCTTGCTTATAATATCACATCAGAGCAGATTCACATGCGCTTCGTGGCAAACCTGGGACTTCTCCAGGTAGTGATGAGGATGTTGGTGGACCTCAATAAATTGTAAACACTAATGAAAATTAGATTTCCATGCAAAATGAATGGCAGGGAGGAGAGAAGTGCCAATGAACCCATGACCCCAAGCCTTCTTATCACAGAATAAAAATCAGATAGAGGCAAGGCACTGTACATGTGCCTCTAAGCCACTATAAATCCCTAAATGGATTGTGCACTGTGTAAAAGGCAAGGGAAATAGGCCAAGCCTGCACTGGGCAGAAACCTGAAAGGCTACAGCAAACAATGTGCTTGAGTGAATTGCAGTGCTTCAGGACTAATGCATTCCGCTGCTGTTTCTCACTGCTGAAATGAGTAACAATGCTACGACACTCTAACGACGTGCATCTTTAATACCACTCTGGTTTCATTAGAGCTCTTTCCTCAGGGATGTCTTTGTCCACCGAATGTTTCTCTTCTCTCCATGTGATGTGTCGTTGTGCCTGTGGAGACATATTTGTGTTTGCAAGTGTCTTTACGTGGTCTTACACTCCGTCTGAGAGATTATGTGCATTGCGTGCTGAGCTGTGTCCTTTTGTTTCAGCCCCTTCTGCAATTTCCCAGAGCTGCGTTAGCTGGATTAGACGGCTTTGTGTACTTAGCCGTGGGGCACCTGACCTTTTGTATGGACGTTCTGCTACTAAAACTGGAAAAAGATACTTTAAAAAGTAAAAGATAAAAAGACATTTTTAGAAGGATATTTTACTGTTAGCAGTTTAAGAGGGCTGAATTAAAATATTTAAACATGCATACTAGTGCCTAGTGCAGCCTGTTGGAAAGTATTTTTGTCTGCTATTGGCAGATGTACTAGAGAAGGCAGACATGGGATGCTATGGCTTTTAAGGAGTCTCCTGACACTCCCTCGTATGTCCTAATCCCCCAAGCACACAGTACACTCATTTACTGGGAGGTACTGCTCCCTTAAAGGGTGTGAGTTTAGGTCTGTTGGAAGATCCAGAACTAAAAGGTACGAACGCATTCAGACTGGATTGAAATTATGCTCAGCACATCCTGGATAGGGACAAATTTCACTCTGACTACTAGATTCTGGTCCTCAGCCCTCCTATCCAGCCCACGCCATTTCCCTTTCTTGCAATAAGTACGTTTCTTACACGTAGAACCCTGGCTAAAAAGGGTTTCCAGTTTCCTCTACTGTTCTTGCAGCCCATCTGCATCACCCCCATGGGGAATTTCATAGTAATATGCTAAGGGCCCTTGCCTGTCAACCAAGAAATAATTCAAAATGCTTTTCAAAAGACAGCAACAAAATGCAAGAAAAAAGGGTGATGAGTCAAAAATTCTTATACACAAACACTGAGACACCAACAGGGTAATCTCAAGGCAAAAGCTAACACAGGTATGAATAACAGCTACAGAACTGTCAATAGCAATTCAGAGAAGGCAGAAGTGCTTAATAAGAGTTGTTCTGCCAATATTGGGAGGGGATTAAAGGAACAACTGGAGTAATTACAACCTTCAGCCTGACACTGATCCCAGGCAAAATATTGGAATGGCTGATATGACACTCAATAAATAAAGAGTTAGAGGGTAATTTGATTAATGTCAATTAACATGGCTTTAAAGAAAAATAGATCTTTCCAAGCTAATCCTTTTTTGATTAATTTAAAATGTGTTTGCTAGAGGAAATGAAGCTATGCGATGTGCTTCTGTAAGGCATTTAATGTTGCAGCACACAGCATTTTGATTAAGGAACTGCAACAATACAGTATCGAGATAAAATAAGGGAAATATTTTAGAACTGGATAAACCCCACATATTTAATATCACTGTAAATGGCAAATCTTCATCAGGCAATGCAATTACCTCCCCAAAGAGACTTGTTCTTTATCTTGTTCTGTTCTTGTCAATACGCAAAAATAAAACACAGACTGCTTCCTGAATAAGCCTGCAGTGGCATGAAGTAGATCAGAAAAACTGAAGGATCACTGTCAAGGAGTAAATGGAATATCATAGGCAAAGGCCCAGAAACTACTATTGTCATTTGACTACAGCTTACTACAAAACTATCCATCTAACAGTCAAGAATGTGGGTCATAATTTTAGGATAATGAGGAGAAATTCTGGACATCAATGGACAATTTTCTTGGAAAACTAGCTGGACAGTCCCTTCTCGTACAAAAAAAAGTGGCCAAAATTTGCTAGCTTGTATGTTTAAAAAGGGAATATTGTAAAATTATGAAGGTTATATTACCTCTTTACATGATGATGCAGACTGTCTGAATCTTGAAAGAGAGAGTTGTCCTCTATCCAGCAAGCTAAAGATTTATTAAAATAGCTTTTTTAAATCTGTACAAGATCCAGTGGCTGGAAGACCACAGAAAAGAAATTTGAAATAGGAATAAATTAATTTTTGGTTTTTTAACAGTAGCAATGAAGTTTGTTTCTCTATGAGTGTAGTTTTTAAGTGAAGATAGTATGATTTTCTGAAGGATATGGGCCAGTTCTCAGACAGGGATAAATCTGGGGAAGTCTAATAGCCAGTGCCATAAGGACAAGCTGATTAGATGATCAAAGAGTCAATGAGCCAGGCTCAGAACCATCAATTATTGGCACCAGCTAAGATGTCAGATTTTAACAGTGCTTTTGAAAGACAAATTTGTTTGGCTCTTACAACCTTGGCTGAATTTGGCAGTGATAATTAACTTCAGAGGGCAGTATGTTATAACAGTTAAGTTTTACATAATTATTGGTCAAAAAGAGGTTCATAAACAAGTAATAGTTTATAGCAATTTGTATTTTTTAAAATAAAGACAACCAAATATAGCAATATTCTCCCTTGGTAGATGTACCCTGAGGTACACACTGGTTTTCAGTAAGCTGCTTCTTGGAATCACCCAATTCCATGGGTGGACATGTGGTGGACCTACCAGCGAGCCACAAATCATCTGTCTGGCCATTGCTCACAGGACTCACATTTCAAATATGGCTTCAGCATCACTTTTAACTTTCAGTCAAACACTAGGCATTTGTAGAGTTTATCTTGGATTTATTCAGGGATGAACACATGAACGGGACAGCTGAGAGAAGCATTTTCAAGCTACATAGTCTACTGGCAGTCTCTGGACTGTGTCTGAAGTACTCTGCACCTCCTAGCGTCTAAGGAGTCAGGGGGCTCGCCTGTCCAAATTCCTTATGTGCAACATGGACAGCTACATCCGAGCCAGCCATCAGGGGCTACTGGGGAAGCGTTTCTAGGAAACTGTTCATTTTATCAGGAGGTAGCTGTCTAAGTCAGGTGCATTGCCTTCCAGCAGAGGCTGTCTTGCTCTTGAGGACAGCAGCCCAGAGCAGCTGGCTGGCGTACAGAGAGCTCTGCCGTGGGACCTTCCTCATGGGCTTGTGAGAGTATCTTTCTAAGTGTGCAGTCAATGAAGTAATTAATGTCAGCAAGTCCCACCTTTCTATCCTTTTTTTGTTCTGATGGAGTCTCGTGTATTGAATGCCTATGGACAACCTGTCCCAATGGCTTCCTACATGTTTCCTCTCACTGGAGTCACTGCAACCTTTTGCTTTTGGCACAAAGAAATCCAGAAGATTTTATTTTCCTCTGTGGATATGCTGCGGCATCTCCAGCTCTGTCAATTCTGAGATATCTCATGGGTTTGCACTAACATTGGAACGTGACTGCAGATTGGGGCAACTCTAACAACAATATTTCTTGAATTTCTGTGCTGAAATCATGTTAGTCTGACATTTAGATGTACTGAAGCTCTGTGAATTATACATGGTCATCTGGAAAAATACCAGTTGGCTCCTTTTCCTCTGCTACTGATCTTTATCACGATAACACTGATGCCTAAAAGCAGCAATAAAAAACAAACTGAAAAGGTATTATGAACTACACAGAAACACACCAGGAAAAGAACAGCAAACAGGAACCACAAATCTGTAATATGCAATTCTGATTTCAGTGGCCAGCTTCTAAAAGCTGCTAGATGGGTTATTGCACATAAACTTGTCTGACACAGTTTTACCACCACAGCTGGTACTGTTTTCCACCTCTGGATCTCAAACTGCCTGCAGTCCTTCTAGGTCTTCAGATCTATGATGAAACAGAAATGCCACAGCAGACATTCCCCACTGTGTCTCCCTTTGGCCTGTTGCCAATAAGTGTAACACCACTAGTGTTCAACTGCTCTGTCCTCCAGATTTACGTAAGTGAACTGGAGTTATTTTAGACCATTTTCTCAACCAATGAATTCCCTGTCAAAAATTCTTGTACTGGATACAGCTTGGGTTTGCACTTTTTTTTAAAATTTTATTCTAACTGAAACAACTGCCTGCTTTATTGTCTCCCAGGATCTCAACTTAGCAAAACATTCGTTCTTCTCAGTTTGTCTTACTGTTCTTATTAATGTCTTTATACACATAGTGGGCTGAATCCACAGTGAACCACATTGTGTATCTCCACCAGCTTAGCTTCTGCCCCTTGTCTGCAGATACCATATGGTGTAATATGGGAAGATACAAGACTGTAATTAGTAGAACATTAGTCTGATTCGAATATTTAACTAGAATAAAATACTAATAAGAGGTCTTGTTTTGCAGCAAGAGACTGCAAGTGTACAGGAATCAACAGACGAATACATAGCATAAAAATCACTGCCGTTGGCAGATGAGCAAGCTTAGTATGTCTGTAGAGCTTCTTGAGTATTACAGCATCCTGCTTGTCCTTCTGTGGAATGAAGGGTCCCTCAGGTGTCAGCACAGACCGTTCTTGGAAGTGGCTCATGTCACGGGGGGAAACAAAACAAAAAAAAAACACCCAAAGAAACCCACAAGTTGTTCTGCCAGTCTGACCCAAGGCAAAACTTCTTTTCAGATTACAGAACTGGTGCTCAGACTAATCCTGGGCACACATGAAAAATGCATCAAGCAGACACCTAAAAACTTTTTCAGGACAAGTCTGAAAAGGAGACCTCAGTGCCCAGTGTCCTGCCTCCATCTGTCACCAATCACCACTGCACTATCAGAAGGCAAAACCAAAGCCCCCCCTGCCCTTTTCTCTCACCCAAGTAAAATCTATGAAAAAGAACAAGCGTGGCAGCGTCCCAGCCTTTGAAGGTGACCAGCTCAATACTGAAATATGTATCTTAAATCCATGTGATCTAAACAAATAACAACCATCAGCTTCCCTTACCACCAGCCTTCCTTGCAGCACCCTTGTAAAGAAACCCAGCAAATGGATGCTCAAAGCCTACAAACTCATCTCCATAAACTCATCAAGCCCCATCTTGTAATGCTTTAGCTTCTCCGACCTCACTTGTTGGTGGGTAATGCAGGCCGTCAACATTACTGATAGAAATCTTCTAGTTACCAGTTTTGCATTATTCAGTTCTATTCATTTGAACCTGTATCAGTTTACCCTTTGAGATCAGTAATTCTCCTTGTCTGGTATTTATCTTTCCTGAATGTCCACAGACTGCAATCATATGCCTTCACAGCCGTGATTTTGCAAGGCTTAAGAAGACAAGCTCTTTAATTCTCTCCTCGTAAGAGTGTCTCTATTTCCTTAACTATCCTAGGAGTCCTTCACTACACCTGCACCTGTTCACATGCATATTTCTTCAACATAGGTAACCAGAATTATTCAAAATATTAAAAATAAGGTCTTACCAAATACTCTACACCTGGTGATAATATTGTCTGCCTTTACTAAAGAAGTCACCTGCTAGAGCATCATTAGCAATCTCTTTAGCATCTTATTTTTCCAATGCACTGTTAGTAAGGGAGAGCAATTCACATCCCTGTTAAATGTAGGGATCCTCTGCTTGACCAACAGTCAGACAGCTCTCCTCAGCCACTTACAACTGATGAGCCCATCAGCACTTAGGAGCAGTGTATCTGACAGCCCAAACTTTGTGCAGGTTCCCCAGGTACACAAGTTTCATCAGCAACAGCAGATCTTTACCTGCTGTCACTTGCTGTTAGCAGAAGAGGACAGCTGCATAATGAAACTCATCTGGGCTCTCAGTGGACCTCAAAATGGTGCAAACAGCAAGAGGGGTTTGATGAAACACTGTGTGGCAAAGCCCTAGGGCCGGATGGCAGCGTCTGTTTCCACTAACGGTGGGGTCTGTCTAGGTAAGGGTGATGTGCACAGTGCTATCCATCCCTTATAGGTGCTCCATCAGGGTGGGCCTTCTGGTGTTGGGCAGCTTGCTCACAGTTAGGAGGTGCCCTTTTGCCCAGCTTAGCCTCTTCCGCTCCTAGTGTTGCCTCCATGGAGGCTGCTGAGATTTCTCAGGGATTCAGCAGAGCTACCAAGTCATGACTTTTAATCCTGTCATTTCCCAAACTGCATGGCCAGAAGCAACTGTTAACTGTCAAGTCTTAGTGGTATCACAGGTTTGTGTTTGGAACAGAGCTTTTATTAATTTCAGTCTACGATTTTTTATTAGTGTCATTTTGATGTTCCTTTTGCAGCACAAATTATCATTGATCTCTTGAGACTTTATTGAAGTATTCGACAGGCTCATTTCACATCAAAGTCATAAAGCAATGGGGCTTGGATGTGAGACCATCAGCCTTGGTATCTGGTTTCTTGCTATTCCAAGAAATTTTGGGGGAGCCAAACTTTTTATTAACACAACCACTGTCTAGAGCTGATGTATTTATCCCATGCCATGTTTTTAATTTCTCCTTTGGTTTACAAGAATATATGGATCTTCATACAAGCATGAAGTGAGCCTTAAGAGGAAGTCCTGATGTTTGCATTTCTTTTCTGATGAGCATACAGTGAGGAGCAGGCTTGTTTTCCTGTACAGTCTACAAAAAAAGTCTTCACGGTACTTTCTGCTCTTAAATCTGGGAGATCCAACTTAGACTGGGCTTCTCAGGGCCCTGTACAGTTGAATTTTGGACACCTCCAAGGGTGAAGTTTCCACAGCCTCTCTGAACAGCTTTCTCCTTGCACCTTGCTGCAGCTTGTGACTATTGCCACTTGTCTTTTGCCCAGCATCACTGACAAAGGGTCTATGCCTCCCAGAAAACAGAACAGTTTCCTGAACAGGCTGTCACCATTACCAGGCAAAGCAGTGCTTCCTGCACTGACCTGGGAGCAGTGATTAAGCAGAGGATATCCAGCTCAGCAAGGTCAGAGAGGCCTTGACCTGCTGCGAGCAGGAGCTGCATAGGAAAAACAGAGTGCCAGATGTTGAAAAGGAAGGGGTACAAGGGTGGGATTGTAATGTGGTAGGTGAGCTGTGTTACAGAAAAAGCCAGTAATTTTTTTTTTTTTTAACTTCCCCACGTGATTTCATCGTTTCTTCTTTTCCCTTCCAAACCAGGTCAATGCCACTTATATGAATCCGTGCATGCCCCTCTAAAGCAGTGACGTGCAGAGGCCATTGAAAAGAGCCACTGAAGTGTATGAGCGAGCACAAGGAGCAGCACCAGGGGGACCAGAGCACAAAAGCTCCATCAGAAAGGTCCCAGCAGCTCACTGAGGGGGAACAGATAGAAGAGGCAGCATTTATCTTACATGGTTCTATTATCAGATTAAAGAGAGAAAACTGGATGTACACCTGCTTGCAAGCACATTAGCAGAGTGGTAGAGTTGAAAATATATTAGATATACACATAAAAGAGGAAAGCTTTGACAAAAGCACAAATGTAATTAATACAGTTTTTGTTACGACCGTTTTAGGTTCTCACATCATTGCTTTCTGCACGTTTGTCCTCTTCCTGCATGTTTGTCCTCTTTACCCTCTCACAGCCAGCACCTTACCTTCCTAATTCAAGGTCCTGCTCTGATTTCATTGCACATTCTAGCCAAGGTATGCAGAAGTGAATGAGCCACAGCAGCAGCAGGACAATGTAGCCCTGAGCAGCCACCTGTCCCCCAGGAACTGTGTCCACATTGTGGCTGCCCCGCTTCTGCTGCCAATGCCGTTGTTTGTGTCCCACCTGGGACTGGTCTTGGGAATGAGACGGGATGGGAGGCGGGCCTTATAACCAGCACTGAAGTCTGTGGCTGCTCCTGTAACTGCAGCCAGGAGAACAGGATCATCCACTATTTTTATTTCCAATGGGGTGCAGGGACATAGAGGATAAGGAAAAGAAAGGGGGATTTTTTGTTATTGTTCACTCTATTTTTCTTGTGCTTTTCCATTTGGAATGCCAGCTTGGTACTTTTTCTTTGCCAGAGTCTCAAGCTCTGCAACAGGTGACTGCACTGGGAAGTGACGCTGACCCAGGCTGGCTCTCTGCCTCTTGGAGTGCAATGTGGGCAGTGGTGCAGGCAGTGGCATGGGAAGCAGTGGGGGCAGTGGTGCAGGCAGGTAGGCAGCGGTGGGGACTGTGGTGGAGGCAGTCACGCAGGCAGTCATGCAGGCAGGCAAGCAGTGGTGCAGGCAGGCAGCAGAGCAGGCAGTATTGTAGGTGGGCAGTGGTATAAGCAGCCATGTGGGCGGCAGAGCAGGCAGGCAGGCAGCAGTGCAGGCAGCGTTGTGCGCAGGCAGGAAACAGTGCAGGTAGTCTGTGGGTGAGCAGGCAGCAGTGCAGGCAAGCAAGTAGATAAGTGGGCAACGGTGCAGGCAGAAGTGTGGGCAGTGGTGCAGGCAGCAGTGCCAGGCAGGTGGGCAATGGTGCAGGCTGGCGGCAGCAGGGGAAATGGTGCAGGCAGCAGCGCAGGCAGACAGCAGTGCCAGGCAGGCAAGCAGCAGCAGTGCAGGCAGGCAGGCAGCAGCAGTGCAGGCAGGGCTCCCACCTGCTGGAGACAAGCAGCTCCACAGCAACTTTTACCGGCTGCCCGGCGAAAGGGTTCCCAGCAGAGGGGGCCTGGGAAGGATGTCCACACTGTGCGGCCCAGCATCATCACCCAGAGGCCAGGGTGGGTCAGGGAGGACGTGAAGGGGGTTTTGGGGGCAGCTCAGGGCTGGTTGTATGTTGGTCATGCTGAGCAAGCTGTGGCAGGAGTGGAAAGGAAAGGGGGCATAAAAGCAATACAAAAAACTCTTCCTAAGGGGAGGAATAATTTTTTCATGCAAAAACCCCCATAACCAGGAGACTCTTCTTTAGTATACATGTGGCTTTTGAGGGTCTTGCTCGTGCAATGTGGTGTATCAGGGGAATTTATCCCAGTATGAAAGAGACAATAAGCAGATGTGTATTTATATCTGGAAGGAAACAACCCCTTCCTGGTACCCTCTGGGGAAGGGAGAGGACTGGGAAGGTCCCTCACGGCCCATAAAACTGCCCAGGGTGGGGGGAGTGTGAAAAAAACCCAGGTTGCTACACTCCACAGCCACCCTAACGCGTGGATAACTGGAGACTTCAGAGGAGCTGGCTGGGCTGCTCCCATGGGTGGTAAAACTGACTGAAAGATGAAAAAAACCAAAATAAAATATATCTGTCTTTTCTTTCCCCTCCCTCTTCAAAAGACTTCACCCTCTGATTATGGAAAGCTGCCTAGCATTAGTGGCTTTGTTTATGGCTTTGGTTTGAATGGCAGTTTCACTGAACTCTCAGCCACTTGAAAACGGTCTCTGATTTCTTAGGCCAAATCCTTCCCCCTCCCTCTCTGGCAAGAGTGATTTTGTTATCAGAGGCTTGATACTAATAGCATTTGAATGGTTTATCTTTAAAGGAAAATAATGTAATTATTTCAGAGAGAAATCCAGAGCAGAGCTAATAGAAGGGGAGACAGTGGTTGGAGAGGTTCTGGGCAAAGGCCCAAAAAGCAGACTGTGGGCAAGTAGCTACCAGTTTATGGCTTTGCAGCACAGCATGCTGATGTCAGCCCAGAAATAGTCCAGGAAAAGCAGAAATCTCCTTTGGAAATTCAGCCCATGGTATGTAGGAACACGATGGCTGAGGTTTGTGATGAATTTATAAAGCATAACGTGACTGGGAAAACAACATACCCTTGCCAAAAGAAAGGATCAGACTTAAGTTTTGATTTTATCAGGAAGAGAAAGTTGGTTTTCCATGATCAAAAATGGAAATATGACACAATTACACTTGTCCATAGATTATAGACCTGCAATCACTGTAGAAAATGGAACTGCCCGTTTTTTCCAAACATGGGCACTTTCAAAGTGTGACCAAGAGACTTGGGTTACTGAGCATACTCACTGCTGCAAGGGAGTACTCTTTTATGGTGATACTCCTCCACTCTCTCTGCATATGGTGTCAGAGGAAGGAGATATTTTTCTTTTTGGCCACTGCACTGAAGACTTCCCTGTATAAGAAAGAGGAGACTATGGGACAGACTTGCTTTCCCCTGCCTACAGTGGGCCTCAGGTAGGATCACTATATTTCTGGCAGAGAAAAAAAGGAGTGTTAGAGAAATACCTGGAACCCCTGTGCAGAGCAGGGAGATGTGGAAGAACTGCCCCATGTGCCTGCGAGGCCCCGACACAGACATTATTATCAGAGGTCAGTGCATGGTGTCCTATGCTACCACCCAGAGCTGAGGCCTGAGAACACTGCATTAAATAAAAAAAAACCAACAGAGAAAACAAACAAACAAAATCATCTTCCCCTCTCCATTAAAATATTTCTGCAAGCTTTCCAAACTTTTTCCTTTTGTTCACTTCCTTCATTTCCCTAGCTTCTTTTAATAGTAAGACTGAGCAAGGAAATTAAATAAACCCAGAAAAAACTACAAAGCAAACATTTCTGAAGCAGCATATTTTGTGACAGAAAATGTTGGTGAACTTTTTTTTAAGACCTGATTCTTTTAAAACCCCAAAGCCCAAGAACATATTGGGATTTCTGCAACATGTGGTCTGTTCTCTTTTTGTCTTTCTCTAGTGCTGGAGCAAATTAAAAAAATGGATGTTATTAATTTGTACTTTTTGCACATGGCTTCTGCAGCAACTTGGAAGAGCTCATGTCTCCATTTGGCATTAAAGGCATTGCCCAGTGTGCCAGAGCCAAAAAGGCCAATAACAATCTCCAGGCTGGCATCACTTTAACAGTAGCTTCTTTCATAGCCCAAAGTATTAGAAAAAATTCAGCATTTTTGAGAGATGATTAAGATGATCTAATGGGGCTGTTCCATCTCTGATGTTAATAATCAGAGATTTTGATCTCATTGCTCACTTTGTATTGGTGTCACAAAATTTTCTGTTGGTTATAAATGTGGCCTGTAATTTCCATTACAGCACATGCACAGTTGCCCATGAGTAAAAAGAGGTTGGATTTTGCTTTGTACTGAGAAGCAAAAAGCTGCTCATGGACTTTACTGGTAAAAAAACAGCGTGTGAGAAAGGCTCAGAGAGGGGGTGACGACCATTTTCTCTGCTCACATCAGCACCCAACCCCCATTGCTTGCATGGCAGCCTGCTGGGAAGCCTTGTTTGCCCACCTGGGTACCATCGGCCGACAGCTCTTTGGTGGTCGAGGACTCCTGGAGATGTCTTCCCTAGGCAGTGTTAGCCTGGGCAGTGGCCCCATGGTGTTTCTTTTCACCTCTTTCATGTGCCACAGTCGCTAGTTTAAGGCGTGAAGGGTTTGGGGTGCTGCTGGCCAGGCTGTTGCATTGGCAGCATGATCCCTCAGCGGTGGTGTCCCTGTCCTCCTGGGACCCAGGGAGATGGGAAGCCCTTAGGCGCAACAACACGCTCCCAGACATGAGCACAGGACTCTTCCAGGTCCCCTTAACACGACTGTACATACATGGCAAAAACTCTAAGGAATCCCTTAAATAATAGAAATCTGCAGAGTTCAGCCTCACTCATGCAGCCTGTGTACCTCACTCTGGCTGCAGCTATTAGTTGCTAAGTTAATCACCTGCTGCGTCTCTTTTGAAGTCTCTGCATATGACAGTATCTCCACCACCAGCCTTTCTCCCTGTTTGAAGTCCTTTGCCTGCACAGAACTGACTTTGTTCTCACATTTCTTACAGATTTAATCTGCTTTCCACAACTCGGCATCACTGCGCAAAAGCAAGGTGAAACGGAAAGGAGATGAAAGAAAACCCTGGCATCTGAGAGATCCCATGTTAGCTGCTGAGGACCCACACTGCTCAGGAGATGCAGGTCTCGTTTCTCTTCTCCTATTCGCATGTCACAGCTTGTGGGGCTTCTCCTACTTTATGTACATTTATTTTGTATAAGTCAATATACCGTAAAATATAAAAAGTGCAAGTAAAATGGAATAATTTTTGCTTTAAGCCATAACTGTAAAATTCCTTCCAAATCTTTCCTGTGATATCATCAGTAAATCAGTAGGAAGATTCCTATCAGATCATGAGTAAAATTAAATACAGTAAAAAAACTATCCTCACAAGTACAAATCACTTTTTTCTCTGTGAATCAGTTTTATTATATCCATATCCTTATGTCACAGGATAACCATAGTGATTTTTCTTCTTCACTGGTAGAGTAATTATTGACACTATTTATTGATGTTCCTGTGGATTTGGCTTTCTGGTGATTTTTGCTTTTGATCTCACAGCTTTGGGAGAATATCTCAGATCCTCTGCTGGGGTGGTTGCAGGTGCTGCTGTAAGTCCCCCCCTGTAAGAGTGGCACTGGCACAGCCTGGAGACATGGTGACACCTGCAGAGGAGCCCAGGAACCGGCTCCTAAAGCCTCATCTCAAGGAACATCTTAAGGGAGGCAGAGGAAAGTGAGTCACTGTGAAATGCATTGCTCTCTTGCAAGTGGAAATAAAGGTCCCAGGAGCCTTGTGATGGCTGCAGGGGTGAAAGCCTGTGCGTGCGCGTCCACTACGACACCAGCTGCCAGGATCCGGGTGGCTGCATGGCCTCCTGCCAAAACCCCTGCTGCTTAAGCTGGGTTTGACCTCCTGCTTTTCACAGCTGGTTTCCTTGTGCCTGCTAGAAGGTGAGGGCTGGATACACTGGCCCCACATGTAAGCACAGCCCAATACAGCTGCATCCCTGCTCCTCACACCTTCCCCAGGCGACACCGTGCAACCCAGCATACTGTGACCCCACTGGCCAGCCCCAAGCACCTGTGGCCATGGCCAGGGAGCTGGCATCATCCTGCCAGATGCAAGAGCCCTGGCGTGGCGGGAGCTGCACGAGGCCACCTCCCGCATCCCCAGGGCACAGGGCCCATGTGGTGCCCCCTCAAATCGGCTCCTCTGCCTCATCTGCATCACCAGGCTATGGTGCAACATATTGTACTCTTTAGGAAACAAGCTCAGCGCTCCTGGAATTAGGTTCTGAGTGACGCTGGCTGAATCATAACCTTTAAAAAATAGCATATTTTTGTTTTTTGGTCTATTTTTCCTGCAGTGGAACAAAGCCGGATTTAAAGGTCTGCTGTGGGTAGATGATTGCAACCCTTGATCCCCGGCCAGAAGCACTACATTACATAAAGAGTTTTTTTTCTTCATTAGGAATTAATCTGTGCTAACCAACTGTCAACTGCTGGTAACAACCGGTTATTAACATGCTGCCCTCCCCAGACTAGGGGCATTTAACTGACTTATTACATTAGATGTAATATGAAAATGCACTTATCCATATCCCAGGCACGCACAGAGCCCAGCTTTCCGCGTGTGCTGGTGCAGGGGAGCGAGGGCAGACGGGCAGGGCAGGGGCTCAGCCTTCCTCCTGCCTCTCCACTGCCCAGCTGCGGGATGTGGCCTCAGCTCATCAGATCCTCCCAGCTGGAGAGTCGAGCTGATAAAGGAGGCCCAGCCTGTGAAAGTCCTGCTTTGGATTAGACTGGGGGCATTAGAAATGGCCTCAAGTTGTGGCAGGGGAGGTTTAGATTGGATATTAGGAAAAAATTATTTACTGAAAGGGTTGTCAGGCATTGGAACAGGCTGCCCAGGGAAGTGTTAGAGTCACCATCCCTGGAGGTATTCAAAAAGCACGTAGGCAAGGCACTTCATGACATGGTTTAGTGGGCATGGTTGATGGTTGGACTTGATGATCTTAAAGGTCTTTTCCAACCTAAATGATTCTATGATTATTTGCCACCATAGCAGGAACCAAAGTTTGCAGCAATGCAGAAGGCATGGAAAAGCACTTCTATGCATTTATGGAATGTGTGAGTTTATTGATGATTAAGTCAGGAAAGGGATTTATTCTGCCTGGTAGAATATTTGCAAATGTTCAAAACTAGTCACTTCTGGGCTGCCAGGTAATCTTAGCAGGTGTTATGGAAAAGATGGGGCTGTTGTTCATGGATGAGTTATCACGTCTATGCGGTATAATGAGACATTTAATGAAATAGCTGAAAAACATATATGCAAAAAAAAAAAAAATCAAATTCCAACCTCAAACTATGCCGCTGCTTCAGCAGAAGGAAATGGGGGGGGGATGAGCAGGGCTCATACGACTTGATTGCAGCAAGGCTGCTGTGAGGATTTTCTGTAAACAAACTGGGGGGCTTTGAGGTGGGTCACAGACAGAGTGGAGGTCACCTAGTCCAAAGAAGTGAAGAGCAGAGGAAACCTGATAGATATCTGCACAAACTTAGGTACATAAACTTTCCTTCATACCCACTGCAGGCAGCACAGGGTGTAACAGGTCCAAGTTACAGCAAGGGAGCTCCAGCCTGGCTACCAATAAACAGTTTCTAATTTTAAGGCTGGTCAACCACTGGTATAAGCTGCCTGGAGAGGCTGTGGGATTGCAGGTTTTTAAGAGGAAGCTGCACGAGCATCTGTCAGAAATTATTTAAGTGCGGCCGATGCTGCCTTTGGGTACAGGAGCCAGATGACTGGCTTCCCTGCGGCCCCACTGAACATGTTTCGCCCGGTTGCTGCAGCAGCGCTCGGCGTGGCGGCCTCACCCTGGTGGTGGGGACGTGCCCCAAGTCTGCCATTCCTTGGCCAGCAAGGTGTTGGTGTGGGAGCTGGGCTGGGCCTCACCATGCCATGCCAGAGCCCCGGCACTCACCAAACCTTTGCACCGTGTGTGTGCTCTGCCGAAGCACCCAAGGACCGAGCTCAGCAGGTTCACACTCTCCAGCCTTCCCATGCCTTGAGAAACACTTTTCAGCCTCTTTCCCTCTTCTGCAGCTGCCCTTGGCTTTTTTCTGGGTGATTCCTGACCTCCTTTGGTATTGAGACACATCCAGGTTCAGGCAGGCAGCTGGGAAATGGCACTGGGGCAGTTTAACACCACAGGGCTGAGTAGGGTGGACTAGCTTGAAGGCTCATGAGAGATGAGTGGCAGGGTATTCAGCTCCGTCCAGGATGAACCAGGGACCAGGAGCATGCCTCAGAGTGACCTTGAGGCTCCGGGGAAGCCTCCATACTGGGAACGGACGTGCCTGGAAGCAACTGTGAGCATTTTAGGGCTTAGGTGGCAGCCCAGCAGCATGGGATACAGAGGCTGAGGAATGAAACTCTGGATCTAAAGTGCTTCATGGGTGGCTGCTCCAGTCCTGGGTGCACTGGTGGTTGCTCCTGCGGGCTGACTCCTGGACCTGCACCCATCAGCTGGCAGGCCAGACTTCTCACAGCTGCGTGTTGTGCATCTGCACCAGGTTGCTTGATACCTGAAGTGAGGGTAAGCCTCAGACTTCTTTCTGAGGCTGCTTCCTCCTCTGTGAAATCAAACAGAATGTTGGGTTTTGTTTTTTTTTATTTTACCAGGCTGTTTTACCTCCTCCCAATTAAACTGCTTCAACTAATTAGTTTATTGGATTCACACAGTAAGGAAATGGCCTTACGGACAGGATTTGTACTTATAAAGCATCCTCGATGGTTTCTTCCCTTGGCAGAGCATCAGCACAAAGGTGGTTTGCACTGGAGCTGTTAGTCACATATTTTCATGGCTTTCATCACCAGCTGAGACGTGGGAAGAATATTGCCATGCTGTAATGTTTATGTCAGCTGCCAGAGGACTAAGGAAAAGAAAGCACAAACATTACAGCCATGATTAAAGAAAAGCTGGAGAAGTGAGGAGCAGCTAATGGCTTGGCAAAATACTGCCTTTGGCACAGTCACAAAAATACTTACTTTCATTTGTGGGGGACTTTTTTCCTCTTCTTGCCTCTTTCCCTTTCCCTATTTTTTTCTTTTTTTTAAGGAAGCCATGTCCTTCTAAGCACTGCAGGAGATGGGGAGAGACCTTCTGTGGGAGCCTGGGTGTGGGGAAGGCAAGCTGACGGGCAGCACAGATCCTGGGTACCATCACTGCCGGGCACCAGGCGTTCCTGTGTGTGTGAGTGAGGTAAAGAATGAGCTCCTACCTACAGAGCTCTTACCCTGGCCTTACTCTGTGTGAGTGGCAGTGAGGACCCTGGGCAGCTCAGCAAGCACCATTTCTATTACGAGCTCAGTTCAAAATTGAGTTGCACAGTTTTCATGTCCTCTGTCATTTAGGGCAGAGAGCGCCTGAGAGCCCAGGGCAGACCATTTGACCCCAAGTGATCAACAGGGCCTCCCATTTTGCTCCTTTCCTCTGCTTTCTGTGCTGTTCACCAGCCCCTCTCCAGAGGAATCAGCCCTTTGAAGCAAGGGCTCCTCCTTCTCCTCTCCTGGGCCATCATCAGGAGGAAAGGGAGGTCTGGCGTGGCAGGAATCTGACAGCAAAATCCTGCAAACAGCCACCACATCTGCAGACCAGGGCACTGACCTCCCTGATGGGTGAAACACACATGGAGAGCCCCCCACCCCAGCCCTCAAGGAAGAGAACCTTTTCCTTCTGAGCACTGTCAAGGGGCCAGATCAGAGCCATCTGGGGCAGGTGGACACCTTCCCCCGGGTGGCAGTTTGCATCTGTGTCACCATCATGGCTGGGGGTGACCACCTGAGACAGTTACTGGCTCCAGATCCGGCCCAAGCAGGAGCTTCCTTTCCTCCCCATACAGACACCCTCAGCACTGCACCCGAGCAACTCAGCATTAGATGCTGAGGCTGATATCTGGTGCAAATGATATGGTCTTTCTCTCGTCCAGCTCCTCGGGGAGTGTCTTCTCTCCCTGCCTAATGGCTGAATAACTCTGCCTTTCCCGTTTTGTAGAATGGCAGCTCTCCCGAAACTAGATTAAAAAAGTATTTTAACTTGGAGGCTGCTGCAATTACAGTCTATGCACGACACTGAAGGTTTCCTCCCAACCGTACCGATAAAAATGTGGTCATTATGCACCTTAATAAGAAAGGTTTAAAATTTCATCGTTGAAATTAATTTGGACCCTAATAAAAATCCAGATAAAATGGAAAGAGCCAGGAGGCTAGAGAGTTTTACAGCTCTAACATTCTGTCCCATTTCCCAAAATATATTTGTTCAAATAATTCAAACTGTCGTCACAATTAACTTGTCCTTTCATTTCCCTCTCCGAATTCCCTCTAAGCTAAACACACAATTTTCTTCTATAAATCTGCGTGACAAGTAGAGCAGTAAATTTTTTTTTTCCATGTCATTTATATGCATTTTGCATGGATTGAGTTGCCAGACACTTTTCCTAAGCTGATTTCTATGGTTGCAATTGTGCATATCCACACTCAGAGCCCCCTAAAAGACTCGTGGGAGAAGTCCAGTTTGGACAACTGTCCAAGACGAGCCTTGTGTGTTTTCTCAAAGGTAGGAAATCTTAAAAATCAGTCTTCAAATTACCTGCTGAGGGCTTTGCTGCTTGCTCTGAGGAGCGGGCAATGCAGGGCTGTCCTTGTTTGGGGGTCTTCTTTTATGCATTCAACACAAGCTAGTGTCAAAAGTCGGTGGCATGAGGCACGATTTGTTTAGAGAAAATTTTGTGGACAGCTGTAGGTGCAAATATTGCTTGTCTTTCAAGGTCCCCCTGCCTCAGGCCCAAGCCCACAGCCAGCCTAAGTCTAGCTGCCAGCAGAAGAAAACATTTTCTTGCCCAAATCAAAGAGTACCACATGGTGATGTGTGATGCCCAGGCACCGAATGCCATGGAAAAGCTGGGTCCTCCGATCCTTGCTTCTGCAGCAGGCTCTGCTCAGCCTGGGATTGCCCCTGCCCTGCCACAAGAGCCAGATGCCAAGAGCAGAACCTTGGCCCCTGCTCATGCATGATTTCCCTCTCGACCCTTCTTGCTTCATCTGAAATGCTAATTCTTCTGACCAGGAAAGTAAAGACCCTGATACATTATTTCAAATGTCATTTTTGCAAAGGAATTAATCAGCTTAGTGTCAGACTGGATTACATTTTAATTTTAATAGTGCTAAAGTGTTGCTGTTTTTTAAATACATTTTTCTGTTCTTTAAATTTCAGCAGGGCAGTATCTCACTTAGTCTGTACGTTGCTGTAATCTCTCTATTGTGGAAACTTGACAGACAATAGCCATTTTTCTGTGGTCCGGGTATCAGCTTCGCCCATGCGCATTTACTTTAGTCCCATTGTCTGCATTAGGGATAATAGCTGAGATTGGGCAGCCAGGACCTCAGAGCAGTTTTATCTCTGATTGGTAAGTGCGGAAACAATCTTTTCAAGAGCACAAAGGAGGAATTAAATGACAAGTTCTCATTTATAGTCAAATGGAGATTGAGATACATACCTGCCATTTGGGCTTTTTAAAATAGGCCCTTAAATGTAAAGTAATTATTGAAATTTCTTCAGTTGTGGGTTGCAGTTTTCACAAAAGGTCTCTGTAGCTTATAGCTGTAATTAACAGCTCAGTTTTCCCAAGGAGCTTTGCATACTTCAAAGTACTTGCATGCTTCCACTACATTTCTTCCATCTTTTGAGATGCTTTTTATTTAAAATCAATTACAAATGAGTGTTTATTCAAATCCTTTACCCCTGGGCATTAGCTCATAGGTGACAAATCTCCAGCCAGAATTAAAATCACATTTTAAAGTTCACACCATGAAATGGACTCTTCCACCCTTTCCATCTGTTAGTTTACTACCAGGTTTGATTACAGTGATCAGCATAGTGGATTGTACCCATTGTACAACCAGCTTACCATCAGCCTTTCTTGCAAACTTCTCAACACTTCCTTTTTCAGAAAGAAAATGTGAGACAACCCATAATTTTTGCCAATACCTCATTTCTTGGCCCTTGGCTGGCAATAAGAGCCTTTTTTCAATTCAACATAGTAAGTTTTCTGGGCATAATAAATGGTAATTTAAATACAATATATTACAACTTCACATATGCACACTATTTAACATAGGTACACGTCCCCGTGTCTTCCTTTGTTATACACTACCTGCATATGCATTATACATATGTGTACATATCTATATAGAGAGTTACTTTCTTTCAAAGACATGATTTGATTAGAAGTAAAAGTACAATGGAGCCAGATGCAGAATGAGCCGGGCCAATATTTTCTCTCTTCTCAACTGGACCAGGTTATTCAGAGAAGGCATATTCATCCATGGGCTTAATTTGCCCAAATCCCTTGTGCACTTCTGAAAATCCTGTTCTTCGTTAGGTTAATTGTTCAGATGCTCAGTGCTTCACAGAATTGGGTTGAATCCATCAAACAATAGTCTTCAGAGCCTAGCTTTAGGCACTATTTCTCAAAACATTGGTTGGATCTTGCAACTAGAAGTTAGACAGTGCTCATGGAGTCTGTTGTAATCCAGGGGAGATGAAAGGTGAAATACATTCTCAATACCACACTTCAAATATTTGTTCTAGCTTCATGCCTAGCCACTTTCCTCCTAATAAGCAGAAAAATACAATTCATACGCTGCCTGAAGGAGATGTCTTGGATTTGTTTACATCTATACTTTTCATCTATTGTTTTAATGAATAATAAGTGTAAGTGGTGCCTAAGATAGAGATGTTTTTTTCCTTTAATGGAAAAATACCCTCCTTGATGGTTTTATAGGCTGTATAAATGTGTCTGGTAGAAACAGACACCAATCTCTTCATTTATGTACACATGCATGTAAAATAACAGTAAGGTAACATCTCCAAAAGATGTTTACTAGCTAGCATTTAAACTACAGGCAGTGCTAGTACAAAGATGATAGGATCTGAAGGACTGTCTTTGTTGCCGCATAACTTCTAAGGGAACAGGAGATCTAACAGAAACAAATGGCAAAGTAAAGCACTAGGACTTCTTTTTTTTTTTATGCCAGGTGGCATTACTCATTGACAGTGCTCACTTTTTGGCTGTTGGGCTACATTTATCTCTGGTTTAATATCATTATAATGCAAGGGAGATATCTGGCTTAATATCACTATAAGGCAGGGGAGATAGCCACTTTCTTCTAGCTGGACTGAATCAGAGGACACGTTTGAAGAACTCAGTGGTAACTAAGACAAAAAAACCCCTTTGTATACCCACTGGGTGACTTGCTCAGAAATCATAACCGTGCTCCACACATGTGCTAGTTAAACAAGTTAAACCCATCTGCACCTCATGAGGTAGGTACATGTTATTGCTCCCCACTTTCCAGATGGAGGAGATGAGGCACTGAGAGGTTAAATGGCACATGCCATGGGTGATGCACAAAGACTGGCAAAACAGGGGGCATAGGAACCGAATTTCTCATTCCCTGCACTGGTGACTTCATGGGGCAGTTCTGCTGCCTTCCCCCAGCCAAGGTCCCTTTGCTGCACTGTTCTGCTGCCAGCCACGGCATTGGTTCCTGTTTTACACTAAAACTGCTAACGCTAAAGAATGCACAGTGTTATGTCCAGGCTTTAACCTCTCAAAAGATGCGTGGGCTATTTCTTTAATAATTTTTGCATCTTTATTGTGGTGATCTTCACCTGTTGATGTGAAAAGTATCCAGGTTTCAGGTCCAAGAAGAGTGGTGTGTGGTAAATGCACTGACCTGGTGGCTCAGGAGAGAAGTGGCAGGCTGGGATACAGGGCAATCCTTCCTTTCAGATACTGTCCTTCCATGGCTCCTCTTCTTGCCAGCAATTTCAGGGCTGTGTTTTCTTCCTTTATGACCAAACAGAAGTCCATTCAAGTCAGTTATTAACATGGCTGATGAAAGGAGAACACAGTTGTTAATTTTAGTTTCTCTTATCAATTTTGTTTCCAGTAAATCAGTGCAACCATCAGTGTAACTTAGGCAGCAATATTTGAGGCACAAGGGAAAATCTGGGTATTGCTGACAGCCTGGAGTTGACACTTCCTTGCCATCTTCTACATCCCTTGAGATTTAGGACATAAGAATTACTGATATGGTAAGCAGAAAATTTCACACGCCAACAAATGGTTACAGTTTTATTAGTACTTTTGTTTGCTTTTCTTTTATTCATGTGATTTATCTGAATCTTCATGGCCCAACCCCAGTCAGATGTATAACTTAATCTTATAATTGAGTCAGCTTCTAAGCTCAGCCCTGGGTCTTCACACTTCAGGCTCTGCCCACCCTCCCGAATTTCAGCTTGGTAACCAAATGTTTTGATGAACATAATCTCCACCACATCCAAAAAGTCACGGTGTTTTCTAAAACCAAGGAGCACACAAACCTGGACATCGTTGTCTTGTTGCTATCATGTTTCCACATTTTGGTTTTGCTGTCAGTGTTGTTAGTAAAGGAAAGGGAGATATCACGGGATGAAAAACGAAATGCCAAGCACAGAAGCTTATTACAATGCTCTCCAGCAGCTTCAAAGGACTCATATCAACCGTGGAGCCAGAGGCCAGACAGGGTCTCATTGAATCCCACAGTATTATTCTTGGCCATTTAATCTCTGATATGCCTATGTTTCTGCAGAGAGAGGTTCTGGCGGACATCACTCCGTCTTGATCCAAAATGCCTGAACAGAAGGACAATGTGTTGTTTGGGAGAGGCACATTGGGATATACAGTTTCGCTGTGGGCTGCACTTTCCTCACAGGGGTGAGGAAAAAACTTGAAAGCCACCAGTGCTGCCCTCAACACTGTTTTCTGCTTCTGGAGAGAGAAAGTGATGGTCCCAGAGACACTGCCCATTTACCATGTGCTAGCTGTACGTGCTACATGTCAGCTTTCCCTCTCATTTTAGAGGGCAGGTGCTACGTATCATGTGCTGTGCTCAAGTTACATGCAGAACACATGCCTAAGCCTCCCTGTTTTCATTACCCATGTACCTTGGGAGCAATCTTCTCTGAGTCTGTGGGCTTCTTTGCTCTGCTTCATTATCACTCCTTACTTCTAATCTAGAAAAAAAAAAATGACTACTGCCTAAAACATACCACCTGCACTCTGTAGCCAACCCTGTTGACCCTGGCCAGTCAACTGTCCTAAAGGTATCGGTGAAGGTCCTATCCAGAGAAAGCAGAATTTGGACCCTAAAAGGAGGTCTTCTTCATAAACCAATGGAAAGAAATATGATGTTCATATGCCAAAGAAAAAGAAAAGGATTTTCTCAAAAGCAGAGCTTTTGAAAAGGAAAGGCCTCATTCAGTTCTTCACTGTCCAGACCTCCCCTTGCAAGCTGCGTTTGTCTAATCCCTGACAGCCCATGTGAGCACTGTCTCTGGTTGTCCATTGCACAGCAGGCACCACCAGTGCGGCTGGCCACAAATGAACATACAGCACCTTTGGGGTGAATGGTGAGCACGTATTTTCAAGTATGAGAAACGACATATGTCATAAAGCAAATGGGAGCTGGGGTGTGGGTTGGAAAACAACCAGCACAGCAGGTTCCTCCATGATGCCTGTGCATGGAGTTGTCCACTGGAGGATGTGTCCTCCCCTTTACCCTCCAAAGAAGCAATAAAATAATCAGTTTTCTGGCTTTGCATCCAGATTAGACTGAAAAAGAACCAACAAAAGAGAGTTTTGTAAATAACTTCTGCTTCAGTCACTGCTGTGCCAGCATGCTTAGCTAAAGACAGACCAATATATCAAATTAAAAAATATATAGGTGCCTGGAAATATTAATCTTGAGTATTTATCAATTGCATGATTGTTCTGGATGATGCGCAAGCTCACATGGCCCTTCAGGCCTCTCTTCCTTGATGAATGAGATTCATTGCTCATAGCTAAGTGCACAACCATCTTTTCTTGTTTTTCTTCCTCCGGGACCATCTGGTTTCTTGTATAACCTGCCAGGCTGTTGGCATCAGATTCACTGTAGTTTCCATCCAGCATCATAGTTTTTGAATGAGGTATTCCACATGTACAGGGAAACTAGGAACATAAACAAGAAATATAGCTGAACACTGGAAGAACACATTAGCAACAGAAATTATGCCTTTCTATTAACAGACAGCTTGTAAACAGTTGAGCTTGAAATTTTAGTTGAGATACTGTAAGTTTCTCTTTGAACAAAACAGTCACTTTTTTTGGCTTGTGTTCCAAAAGGAAGAGACGTAGCTTAGCTACACTGCTTGGACAAGTAGCTTCAGAAAAGATTAGAAAAATGCTTTAGCAGACATAAAAACCAACCAAAAGGTTTTCTTAGCTAGCTCTGTTCACCTTTGCTGTCTTGAGATTCCTTATTTTGCAATCTTTGTGTTTGTAAATATTCAAGGACAAGATGCAGTTTTATCCGTGGAAATGGCTTATCCACTACAAGTTATGGGAACAAAAAAAGGGCCAAGTTCTGGTTTCACAGATACATATGTTTTCTTTGTAAATCTGATTTTAAACCAATGAGAGGACCAGTTAAAAGCCTAATGTAAAATCCCAGCTCTGTTCAGTTAATGTCAAAACTTGCATTGACATCAGAAGCACTAGCATGTATCCCACAAGTCTAAAAAAACCCAATGAATACAGGTAGAATTTTGAATAGCAAATACTGTCTTCTACTGTTTAAAACCTGCAGGTTTTCTGTCCCAGCAATATGGATTATATATTTGTATGCCGTGAAAACAGACTCCAAAACCTCCTTTCTGCTAGGAGTTTCAGGCTCTGATTCCTCACAGACTGCTTTCCTTACCCAATTCCCTCCTCCACCAACTTTGATGTGTGGATTTTCCAAGGACTTGTTTTCAAGGATCAGTTCAACTAAAATGATTAAGTATATATGCACAGAAATGTATATATCCTGAATATTGATCTATATTTAAAAAATGTATATATACCCGAATATGTAATATTCAGGATGTCACTGGAAAACTCTGCACTCAAGGCTTTTTCTTCAACTCATTTAACCAACAGATCACATTGCTTACCAAAAACCTGAAAATCAACTTAAGAATTGTTTTCTGTGTTCTAGTCATAACCAAATTATTTGGTATCAGCAGACTATGTGCAGAAAAACATGACAAGTTTGTAGTTGGGTTTTAAAATATATTTTATACTAAGCAGGTGTATCTCAAAAAAAAATAACAAACCAAAAAACACAGGGAAGAATTGTATCAGGCTCTTTATCATCAGCTGATGACAGGTCTGGGAGATGGTGGGTGCGTGGAAGGGAAAGCGGTTAACGGCAATAAGCTAATTGCTGCAGGACCCAGCAGAGAAAGAAATTCTGCAGATTTATTCTTAGCCCCCAGGTCAAATTACGGTTCCTATTGCTTCATGTACATGTGATGACAGTCACCCCTATGGACAAGGGAGCCTAACGTACTAGAAACCCACCTCCACAGAGTCTTAAATTACATCCATATGCACATACATGCAGAAGTATGCGACATAATTTCACCCTACAGCAATTTTAGTTTATGTCTACACTAGTAAATTAAACACTGCCGAAGAGCCTCCCTGGGCATGGGAACTCAGCTGACGATACTATTAGAGTATCAGAAAGGTCTCTGGCCTGAATTTTGTCTGGGCCAACAAGCACCAAAAAGTTCCCATGTACTGTTTGGGAATAAGCATGGGCCATTTGCCACAGGCAGTTCACAGCAACCACTCCGATTTTGAGGGAAAGAAGGTTTAGTTTTAGATACTCCATGCCCATCAGCCTTGCTCCAAGGCACATTTAATTTCTTAATGTAGACATAACATAGATGTCTTCTCTGAGCAGCCCAACGTATTCATATGGAGATTTTTTGGGTCTTTCATAGAGGAACAGCATTGGCTGACAAGATCTACATTTACAGTGAGAAATGTCTTTTCTGCTTCTTCAAAAGCACTCACCTACCTTTTGCTGCAATACCCTCAAAAAATGTTGCTTATTACCTCTGTTCCCGTTACCACCTCTGAGGATTAATATTGTCACATGCTGAAGACTGGATAGAATATTTTACCTTGTGTAGTAAAAAGGCATTTGCTGAATACAGAATTCAATGCACAAGACTCAATAAAGGGCAGATTTGTGATATAAATAACAAGCTATGCCATCACTGGATGTGGAAAAACATTCCTGAAAACTTAGCAGACAGTAACAAACCCTCTGAAGTTCATTTCATCCCTCCAGTATAGTTAAAGACAAAGGAGAAGGGGCTTTACCTTTTAAAAAAAATACAGGTTTATTCTAGGCAAGTCGAACCTGGCAAGGATGATTTTTGTTATTTCCTGTGTACTGTCAAGACACTGTCTTCTTTGGACATGGGAAGTCTGAGTGGGGCTGGCTAAAAGGCCACAGACCACTGCTCACGTGCAGCAAGTAAGATACACTTGACTCACTGTGCTTGCACAGAGCATCTCTACCTTGTGTTGCAGAGAACTGCTGGGCCCTGCGTGGGGACTACGATGGGGGCATAGATAAATCAAGATACTCAGGACCTGTTCAAGTAGCTTTCCAGAATCACAGTATTGTTAAGAAGACCTTGGAGAGAGGTAAAATTTTGTCACAGGAGTGGGCTGAATTTATGCCAATCACTTTTTAAAATATATCTACCTAATTTTTTTGTGAAATGTCAACTAGGAAAGGTACTGGGCTGATAGGTGGTCTATTCTACACTTCAAGGAAGTCATGCAAGGGGAAGAGAAGGACAAGCAAAGCCAACAGAGTAGTTCAGAGAGGGAAATGTCATGGTCAAATCATATGAAATATGATGTCTGCACTGGCATTTCTGAAAGGCTGATTAAAATTTCTCCCAGCGTCAAAGGCAGTAGGTGACCAATGTTACCTGTGAACTAACGTGGGGAGTTCCCAATGGGAAGAGGGAAGCTGTAAAACATGGTGATGTTCTGGGTGTGTGGGGACTGAAAAAATTTGGTCCCAAGCCTTACTGTTCAAAAGGTGATGGTGTTTTGTTTAATTACAAAGAAGAAGGGCTTACAGGTCTGTAGGATAATTCAGGCTGGAAAGGACATCAGGAGGTCTCTGGTCCTGTCTCCTGCTCACAGCAGGGCCAGGCTCTGAGGGCTGTATCTGGCCAGGTCTTGAAAAACTCCAAGGATGCAGAATAAGACCTTTCATAGCACATTAAAAAGGACAAGCATAAACTTGTCTGACTGTTGTTTGTCTTTGGTAACGGGCAACAACTCCACTATTACATCCATTGAATCAAGTCTCCAGAGTAAAGCTGACTGCAGAGGGAGGAAATTAATTTGCTCCGAGTAACACCTTTAGCTTAAAAATATAGCAATTGTGGCAGCTGTAGTGAAGTATCAGATCTGATATTTTCCCCTCTTGTCTCCCCCACACGGTTCTAGGTTGCAGCCTTCCCCAGTTCAGATCACACTCTCCTCTTCTCTGATGTTTCTGTGAAGACCCATGAGACCAACTCTTGTTTTTCTGGTGTTAGCAATTCAGCCTGAGGTGGAGTGGTCTAAACAGATCCAATTATACACACATGGATGTCAGTGTTTTCCCATTTATAGGCACAAACCAGTCAATATAAAGACCAGATCAGCTGTAAGAAAAAAAGGAATAAATGGATGAACGAAACGAGTTTTTCTCACCCTCTCCCGCAGTTTCCTCTCCTTCCACTCTTGCACCGTAGTCAGGTAATTCACTGCTGCGTATTCCAGCACTGAGAGGAACACAAACACAAAACTGACCCACAGGTAAATGTCCACTGCTTTGATGTAGGAAACACGAGGCATAGAGGCGTTCACCCCAGTAATGATTGTGGACATGGTCAGCACGGTGGTTATCCCTGGAAAGAACCAAGAGAAATAAATATTATTTTCTGATACAGTCCATAAGGCTTTTGTCTCAAGAAAAACAGAAATTATGCTCTACATGATGCTCTAAAAGATGTTAGATGTGAAATGAATTTGTGATAAGTATCTCTCCTGCCAATGCAGAACTGTTCCACTGCCTGCACTTCTGTGCGCATGATGGGTTTAGTTTTGCGGAGCAGGCATCATTTTGCTAGCAGCAGCATTTAACTCCCTCCTTAACCTCTAGGGTCTTAACACAGTGCTTAGCGTCAGGTCTGCTAAGACCAGTGGTGACAAGGACCCCTGTTTCCAAGCTGTACCACTCTGTGTTACAGGCACTGCCAGGAAGCAACCTGGTATTGACTTTTGGTCAAAGCTACAAAGGATCACTGATCTTAAAAAAGACGTGCAATAGTGCTAAAATGTTTTGCATGAAACCATGCAAAAGAAAAGCGTTACATTTTTACCTCTAAGGATATTTGTCTACAGTTCAAGCTCTGGGAATCAAAAAGTTTTGAACAACCATTGTATTATATATAGAGATGTGTGCATGTGTATGTGTTCATAAACATATATGTATGTATTTATGTTTCTATACATACATGTGTGTGTGAATCTGTATATATATATATACACATGTGTATGTGTATATATATTTAGGCAGCTATAGATAAAGTCCTGCAAAATAGTATATATTTTGAATCATCATGGAGAGCAAAATATTTACAAGTTCCCAAAGCCACTTAAATAGAGAAAACAGAGCCAAAAAGCATTCATAGCCGCTTCAGCCATTTCAAAACAGTGACCATGGTAAACAGCTACTGTTGTTCACTTTTCATCCGGATCTACTTTTTCTTTAAATATCCACTGAACACATTTCTTTCAGTAGAGCAGACTCTCAACTGCCTCTTCTCATAAGTTTGCTGCAGTGCATAGCCCTCTGAGACAAACTCGTGAGCTAAAACACTGTTTTTAAACTTTTAGTATTGGGAGCCTTACATATTAACATTCAGAAATTTTTCCTATTACATTTTTGCTTTCCTCTAACCTATGCATGGAATGATAAACAAATAATCTGTTTTTATGCTCAGCTGAAAGAATTTCCTCCAGTCCTGATGCAGACAAAGCTCCTCCTGATGGGTTTTAGTTGTCCAGAGAGGCGCCGGATTTTCAAGCAGCTCCTTCTTCGCTTTCCCACTCCTTCAAATGACAGACCTCCCTACCCCAGAAACATTGGATCCTCAGTGCGAGGCATCCTTGGAAGAGTAGAAACCCAACGTCCACCTCACCTTGGGGCTGGTGGCCTCTCATCCTCAGCACTGCAGATGAGAGGAAAGCCATGTTCCCCTCACTGCCCAGCTGTTGTCTGAGGCCTGATGTTACAGAGATGTTGTGAGTGTCCCCAGGGGCATACCAGGTGGAGGGACACCTATGTCTGCAGGAGCTGATAGGACTAGATCCCTTGTTGCCTTTCTGTCTCAGCTTTGTGAATATGTGCCTCATTGGTGCCCTCCAGGCAGCCTGGAGAGAAACACCGGCCACAGCACCACTGCCGGCTGGTTGGGAAGACACATACCTGGGCTGGGACACCTGCTGTGACAGCTGGGACGTGGCAGGATCCTGCTCATGAAAGGCATCATGAAAATTGTAACAGAAGCCTTTAACTCCATGTCGAAATTCCTGTGAAACGAAACCCTCACCAATGGCAATGTGTGTCTCAGAACTGCAGGACTGGACAACAGGGAAAAATCTTGATTCGTTGACTTAAAAATACTGAAACCTCTCTTCTCTGCCCAACTTTATTTTTAAAACCAAAGCCCTTTCTGTCCTGAGCTAAGTATAGATCAGGAGGACTACTTAGCAATGAAGGACTTAAGACAAACTGCAAGTTTTACATTATATTAATCATCAGATAAAACAAACATTTGCTTGCCCAGTATATATAACCATCAATACGAACAGTTCCCTTTTCTGCCAAAACTTTCACGTTCAAAGATTTTCACATAGTCATGGCTTGTTGCAGTTGTTCTCACCCAATGAGACTCTGGCAGGAACTGCTCGGCGATCGATCCAGAAGGACACCCAAGACAACATGACCATGAGGGTGGCAGGGAAGTAGGTTTGGAGCAAGAAGAAGAAGATGTGTCGGCGTAAAGTGAAGTTTATATAGAGACGGTTGTACCAACCTTTGAGAGAGCAGGAAAGCCAGAATCAGTGAGAACAGCCTGGATGGTAGGCACAGAGAGACAAGGTTTTTTTTATCTTGTATTTCTAAAGGGTAGTGAAAAGAGAAACTGATCTTTCAAAATCTGTGTTGTCCAGACCATGGGGACTATATTTCAGTGACGTATAATGTCACATTAATGCAGTTAATACAGCATTAGGTTTAGCAATAGCATTAAATCAGAAAAGGCCAATACCTGTGCTACTGTAGAAAGCCAGTCTTGATGTAGTGTGGAATTTTTGTATCAAAAACTGAGACAAAGAAATCTTTTCATCAATTTTCAGAGATTCATTCCCATTTTTCCAATACAGCATCAGATCTTCATCAGTGTAAGCATCTTAGGGAGAGAAGAAACATGATGTGATGTGACAAAGGCATCTTTGTCATGAAATAATGCTTCAAGTAAGTTTGCCAACAACAGCAAGTTAAAAAGATTTTGCCATGTGATATACCATGACAAAAACAACAACAACAACAAAAATCCAGGTCACCCTGATTCAGGGAAACACATTCTCTCTTTACTCCACACTGATGAAATGACAGCTAGAATGGTACTTTTCTGAGCATTGCATATTGAAAATCATAGACAAGGTATTGCTAACTGATAAGAATAACTCAGGAAATAGTCCTTAGAGGAAAGAGGAAACATAGACTCCTCAAACTATCTTAGAATGACAAGTGTGATTTGAAGCAACAGTCTAGAAATATTTGAAGACCGTAAATGAAAAAAAATTAGTCCACTAAGCAGCAGGAATAGGGAATGAAAAAGGGGTTATCAAGACGGTCAGGGGGCTGGAACACATGGTGTAAGACAAGAGGCTGAGGGAACTGGGTTTGTTCAGCTGGAAGAGCAGTCTGTGGTGGAGTCCAACTGCAGCCCAGCTGGGGGTCATAGAGGAGATGGCAGCAGGCTTTTCTCAGACTCTTTTCCAAGATGCAGAGCAAAAGGACAAGAGGCAAGGGATGCAAGTTGCCGCAAAGGATTTTTTCCAAGCAGGTAAAAGGAAAATTTTTCAGGATGAGGTCTGTCAAACATTTGAACAGGTTGCACAGAAAAGTTGTGGAGCCTTCATTACCTTAGAGATGTTCAAAACCCAACTGGACACAGCCCTGAGCAACCCACTATAAAGTTCTCCCTGCTCTGAGCGGGGTATTGGAGCAGCTGAGCTCAAGACCAACATAACTTACCCTGTAATTCTGTGATTGTGTTATTTGTAGAGGAAATTTTCAGTTAAATAGCTGGGAGGACCTCAAAACAACTAGATATTAGTCTGGACAAAGTCCACAGAACAGCCACAAAAATCTTGCTGTTCACATCACTTCCTCCACAGAACAACTCCTTCCCAAAGAAGCTGAGCCCAGGTCACAGTGTTTGCAGGATCAGGATTGTATCATACCTGAACCACATTAGTGATGAAATTTAGATAAAATCAATGATCATTACAATCAACATTTTACTGTGACACTTGAAAGCACCACCTTCCTGTCAGAAGCAATGAGCAGAGCAAAACTTCTTCCTCAGATTTCTCATCAGCAAGCTGCTGTTGAACACTTCTGTTGGTGGTTTTTTTGAAGTGCCATCTACTAAAATTCATACAAGGATGCTTTCCTTGCAAATTCCCCTGTATTGCAGCATAAGGGCTAGATATATAACACAGTAGGTTAATAGAAAGACTCTTAGTAACTCTTATGAACTATTTTTTCTGGCTCTAAAATAGACTGTATTCTGAAATGTGTCCAGTCTATGTGTGTGCAGCCAGCCATGGAGCACGTCTACCTAGATACACAGATACAACGTACAGCTTTCCAGCTCCAGAGAACACGTCTGAGAATCCAGGGGGAAGCGGCTGAAGTCCATGTTGCACATTGCTGTCACTGTGATCCTAGAAGTCAAAAATGAGAAAGGTTGGTTTCTATGAGGAGGAATGAAGGGAGAACTTTATCACAAATAAATCATTCTGCAGCTTTAGAGCCAGCAATTATGCATAATGTTAGCATAAAATCCCCAGGAAAATGCCTACCAATTCTCCAAGTCCAAGTGAGATGGATTATACACAGAAACTCCAAAGGAAGCTGTAGTTTCAATACCTATCAAGGAACTAAAGGACTATCTTGGACATTACAGTAATACTAATGTCAGTATGGATACTTCCACTGTGTTTTACATCCAACTATTTCCCTACAAGGCAACAACATAAAATAACCTCACAATTTACATTCAAAGGTTCCCTTATGTCCAGTTTGATTAAGGATTCCTCATTTTCCCCATAGCTCAGTTCCCTCCATATTCACCCCAACAATGATACATGCCTGAGGAACATGACCACCCTTATCGCAAGCCACAAAATTCCTCCAGTATATACATTATTAAGGCAAAAGCAGCTTCTTTCAGTCCTTTCTTTCAAACTCTTTTAATCTGGGGGGTGTATTTCTGGGGCAGGGGGTATAAAATGGGTGCAGTTGTTTTTCAACAGGTGAGATTTACCTATGTTAAGTTCGTGTCTTGGCTAAAGAGCTCCAGAAATCATAGCTCCCATTTTTAAATGAGTCCAGTTGTGCACTACATTGCGTACATTGCATAACAAGTTTTCCGGTGGGTCAGTGAACTTTCTCTTGTGGACAGATTTGCAGTGGAGATCCAGATTTATCAGGAGCAAATCAGCTGTGAGTCATCGTTTCAGAGGCTGATTTATGTTGGCTGTAACCATTATCTAGATTCATTGCAGATGTTGATAAAGAACTTTTCTTCTGCTCAAGGGATTGTGATCCAAATCCTACTCTGACCTACACGCTCATCACCCCTGAAAAGCATATGCTGTTCATTTTGACTATAAAGCTAGAGCAAAATTTTGCCATGTGAACAAAACTTAGAGAAGCTTCCTGGGGATATGCTCCAGAATCTACACTGTAGCAATGACCTCCCCTAGTTGTGTGTAGCACTTAAGCATTTTATAACTCAAGTCTCATTACAATGTGCTATTTTCTTTCCTCGGGGTCACCTAAACTGTGGCACAACCTGTGGTCATTAATAATTCGTTAGTCAGGGACAGTACAGAAACTCAGCTCATCAATAAGATATTCCTCAATTAGAGTGCAGTGTTCAGGTGATCTTGAAATATCCCTCAGCCCAGTGCCAACCCCATGCGGACACCTCAAGACACCTGAGGGCATTTCCAGCACCACTGGACACCCATGCTTGATCAGCTGGATCACATTTTGAGTGTACTAAACATCACCAGGCCCAAATGCTATGCAGATTCTCATTCTCCGTGGATTTTACATATCAAATTATCCATTTAAATCCTGTGCAGTCAGCTGTGGTTAACTCACATCCTTCTCTCTTGTAGGTAACATTAGAAAGTCACATCACCTCCTCAACAGCTCACAGAAAATTTTGAAAGTAAATACTCTCCAAGTAGGCAAATGAGCAGATCTGAAAAGAGGCAATGTTTGCCAGTAAAAATACTTGCTCCTTCATTTTGGTCATTGAGCACTACTAATAAGTGACTTGCTGCTGGTTTCAGCACATGAGAACTGCAGGGTATGAGCAATGGAAACTGATTCTCAGTTACACCAAGCAACACCTGTCGAGAAGGTCTCTACCTTCTCCTGCTCTTCTCCCCTCGGACCCAAGCTTACACCTAACCTCTTTCTTCATTTTTCTTTCTCCTTCTTGTCTCTCCTGCTACATGGCACCTTTGTCCTCATCCAGTTCTAATAAAATACACAGTGTCTTTAGGTGCTTAGTTAAGGTGTGGCTAATCAGACCTTTCATGCAATAAATGGACTTATTAAAGGGGTTCAGAACAGGGAAAGTGTTCCCAAATGTTTGGTCAAGATGGGATTTTCATCATTAAGACAGGCAAAACAAAGTGGTCATATGGTGCATACTCTCTTTCTTACACATACACACATGTTTCTTTGTGGTGTTAATAATTTGTCCAAGGTTTTTTAAAATAAATTCAGTAGAATTATATTTGGACTATGAAACCGGTGAACTTTAGAGCCCCCTGGTTCAGTGGGATATTATCCTACTTGGGACACTATCACCCACTATACTCATTCTTCAAAGAGAAATAACCTCCTGAATCAAACTTTATAGAAAACCTTTCCTAGTTTTTGAGAATTATTTTCCATAGCTGAAGTGAGTAAGTTCCAGAAAGATCCTAGAACAGAAATCCTTGGCTACAAAGCATTCAAAGGTCACTGTACACTGAGAGCATGTTTTCTGTCTTGGGGAAATGTCCTTTTGCCTGGGCTCTTGAACTTTTCTCCACTGGCGGTGTATTTTTCTCTGCATCTCTTTTTGCATTCTTCTGAAGGAAATTAAATCTGCTGGGATGCTGATGTGAACAGCCATAAAGGTGGCCTGGTTAGAATGGGAAATTACCGAGCAAACAAAATGTCTGCTGAAAAATATTGACAGAGAAAGGCCTGCCAGCCTAGGAAGCAGACGCATCCTTGAGAAGTGCAGCTGGCCTCTTTGAAGTGCAGACAGGGTACCTAGAAACTGGAGACGTCCTGAGATACCATCAATAAGTGCAAAAAAAAGGGATTGTAAAGGCAATTTATTGCCTGAAAAGGTGGAAAACTGTCTGGAAAATAAAAATTGGTGTGAAAGAACAGAAAACATCATCATCTATTAGCTGTCACAGATGAAAAATAGAAATTAAGAGCACCTATTGGCTGCTCAAAGTGGTAGTGTCCTACACCCTCTCATGTCTCTGTCACATGAGGACATAATTTTTATGTCCAAAATGGAGCATTTTTCTCCGAGAACTTCCCATGCTGCACATACTTTTCCATTCCTAAACAGGCTGAATTCACTGCATGAACTTTCTAACAGCTCTTGGACTCTCACTGGGGATGACCAGCTGACTCCAGACTCCGTGACACAGAGCATCTCTGAAGTGAGACTCTGTCTATTGTCTCATTGGTCCCTTTCTGGGCCCACTTTTGGGGTTGTTTGGTTTGTCCTCCCATGCATGGGATGATTTGGTTTACTTGATGATGGTATCACTTGATATCAGTATTATACATCCGTACAAGCAATCTAACATAAGTATAAGTTATGCTGTTATATTGTTGATGAGTTGCTCTAATAATGGTAAGTTTGTAGTAACCTATAACAGTATATACCTCGTTAGTTATTGCTGTTATTGGCTGTTGTTACATGATTGATTGATACTATATTACCGATTGCTGATAGTAATTTGTAATAGCATGATCTATACATATATTCACTTTATTAATCATACATATACTTGCTAGTGGTGATTTTGTGGTAGTTTACTTGCTCATGGTGATTTTTGTGGTATTTTTGGTAATCTGTAATAAGGTAGAGAAGTTTAGAGGATTAAGCCTCTCTGTCCTTGTGTATTACAGAATCCTGCAAACCCATGGTCACAATCTGTGTACACCCACAGGCTGGGTAACCCTTCAGGTCATGACAGACATGTCTCAGGATTCTTCCAGCCAACAAGTCTGCTAGGAAACCAGGGACTACAGGGTGTCTCTAATACTGCCATTTCAGCGTCAATAAACTTAAACCTTTACATCAACATGGCAACAGCAACAAAAAAACCCAAAAAAGTTTTTCTAGACAAACAGGAAGCAAAATAGGATAATTATAGAGGTCACCATCTGGTATATCAGCAGCTTCCAGTTTAATCACACACTGACCCTGGGATGAACATCCCTGCTTGACTAAGCCCTCCTCCGACTGCAAAGAGTTAGGGGAATGCTTCCCCCAGGGAGGAGATTATCCTGTTATTGCCCACAATATGGTTTCCCACAGCTTCCTGCAAAGCATTTTGTACTGGACATGCTGGAAACAGGGCTCTGCATCAGTGGTGGGAGTAGTAGGGTTGGCAGTAGCAGCCCTGGTGGTCACCAAAGCCATGCCGGGAGCAAAATTGATAGCGAAGCCCCAGGGGATGCTCAGGAGCAGTGAGGCTGCACAATTACCTCATGCTGTAGAGGACATGACCGTCGGGGAACACTCGCAGCATGATGTTGTCCGTGGTGGTATCATGAATGAAGGATCTTTTGGAATGCACAAAGAAGACATCAGGGACCCAGATCTTCTTTACCAGCCTGCCATCGAAGGTCATGCTCTTGTTGGTGGTGCTGGGAAACGAGAGACGCTCATCCTTCCAGTAGTGCCTTAAGTAGAGAGTCATAGTGAAATCCTTCACAAAAAAGGAAGAGAACCAGAGAGAGGTCTGTCAGTGTTGCTCTCTACACCTAGGAAACACCAGAAAGAAAACTCACTCCTACCAGGTAGATGAAATCCCTCCCCTCTCAACTCCTGTTTCTTTCCTGGACCAAAGTTCTTTGTGAATAGATTTTCCTGACAAAACATGTTATGTTATCAAAATGAAACATAAACAACCAGTCAATGTATTACAGTACCCACCAATGTTCAGACCCAAAGGAGATATAAATACGGCCAAGAGGAGCACCGCCCTGCAGAAATGATTCTTCAATCCTGGCAAAATTATCTCAGAGGACTATGGTATCTATAGCATGTTCCAGAGGAAAAACTTTCAAAATTAGCTTAATGGTCAGGCTAAACCCTAAGAAATTTATCCCCCAAAGAATTAAGTTGTTGCGAACAGCAACCAAGTGATGGAACTGTTTTTCCTACCATACAAGTGTATAAATAAAGCTCTCTTTTAAGCTCGTTGAGGGGGCAGGAGCTTCAGTCACACAAAGGAAAACATCTGTTTGTTGATCCCAACCTGGCAGCTGCTTCTTTCAGAGCTGAATCTACTCTCTCATGCTGAGAGATCAAATACAGTTGTTTTCTTTATATTCCCAATTAAGTGAGTGGTTATGGGAGCCACATCTGCCAAGCCTGGACAGGCAGCAACACAGGCTGGGATCTCTTCTTAACCATGCAGCAACTGCTTTCTAAAACCACCACCACCACCTCATTTTGCTTTGCTGATGACAAACCATCAGCTAACCTGACTCGCTGTTTCAAAGGGCTGCCTGGCAACAGTCTTGCGTTACCAGTAGGTTTTTCATGAAGTTGTCAAAGAAGTCTCTAGTGCCAGCCCTCACCTTGCTGCCCTGCATGGGGCAGAGCTGGCCAGACAACTCCCTCCCTGATCATGGCAGAGACCTGCCAGAGGGACACTTCTGCTCACCCATCTGCAAGTCCCCACCTTGGCAGACTGGTCCCAGCCTCCATCCCTGCTCCCCCCAGGGATGCTGCCATCTCCCGTTCCCTACTGGACACCGGCCACCTTCCCGTTACAGCAATAGTCCCGAAGAAACACTTCCAGTGACTTCCATGCTGTGGCTGTGAAATGCCTCTGGACAGCTCCATCATCAAAGCACAGGGAGACAGGGACTGATGTGGCATCAGCCAGGCACCCTCAGCATGACTGACAGCCACTATAGAGAAGGGGGAGAGACTGCCTGCAGGGACAGCATGGGAAGGGCCACACCACTTTCCAGGCCACTTCTTTCCCTGTCCAACTGGGCAGAAGCCCTCTTCTCTCTCGCCTCCAGCTCCCTTCTCTCTCCTAACAGGCCTCCAATGGCCAGCACACAGGGCACCAAACAGAGCTGCAAACATGAAGCCAAAGTGGCAGCTGATGACAGCTTCTAAGTATACAATCCAACTTATGGATGTTTTCTTGTAGTGTGAGTCAAACAAGGCAGTTTGCAATCCCTGACAGCTTGTTCCTTTCTGACCTGCACACATGCTAGTTACAAGCCGAGAAAAGGAGTTTATTTCAGCACTCATGAGTAGGAAAATCCCTTAGGAAAGAAGTTTTGCAACAAACTGAGAGAAAGTACCCGCTGGAGGCACAGCGAATGCACGTGCACAAGCGCCTCACTTTTGGCACCACTTTTCATGTTTGTGCCACACTCCAGGCAGCCTCAAAAGCATGCCCTGCCAGTGCACACAGCAGCAGCCCATCCATGCTGACCAGCCAGGCAGCAGTTTTAAAACCACATGCTTTAAACAGTCCCTAGCTGCTGCCATTAATGCACACTGTCTTGCAGGTACAGTGAGTTGTGGCTGGTGATGCTTCGGTCTGGTGCTTCTTTGGGGCACCAGGCTACCTGATTTCTAGGGCCACTAACCCTTCAGAGTGGTTTGAAACAAGCCCTGCCTGCAGCTCTGCCCTGCCTGCAGCTCTGCCCTGCCTGCAACTGGGAGATGAGGAGGACACTCTGCTGCAGGCACAGCCAGCCCAGGTCCCCTGGCTGTGCAGAGAGCTTACTGCCCGCTCTACTCCTGCAAACACCCATGCTGGGAAAGACTGCTGGAAAAACTATCCAGCATAACCCGGACTGACCTGGGAGACCATTCTTCCACCCCAAATACAAGTCAGCAACTGCTGTGGAAAGTACTTGTCCTGTGCTGGGAAAATAGGACTGCGGAGCCATCAACAGCAAAGGGAGAGAACTGACCTCAAAGCTTTCTGACAGGCAAGATTTTTGTTGAAATCAGATGCTCCTGACAGAAAGCACTGCAAGTTATTTACTTGCACTAATCAGGCCTCTTTGCTGCTCTGAGCCTCAAGTCTCCTTGCGACAGCCGTTTCCTGCACTGACAGCTCCCTCCAAGGTGCTTCATTGCACACATCCCCCTAAACCCTCTCTTTCAATATCCAGGCAGGCAAGCTCCCTTGGTTTAATGAAGATGTAATTGCACCACAGTAAAAACCAATCAATTTAAAGTTCTTCCTTTAAGTCTTCAGGCTGAAGGAGGAAGGAAGCAAGAAGCTTCCTCTTATCCTCTATGTTCCCCTTTCCACTTCTCTTTCCAGTGTTTTTATTCCATTTCCTGTAGTAAAAAAAAAAAACAACCCATGACCCAAACAGGAAAATGCGTGTGAACAATCCTTTCAGTGGGAACACCTTGAAACCTGTTGAGGGTTAACAACTGCATGTATTTCTTCCTCTTTTTTAATTAATAAAAAAATGAAGATACTAAATCACAATTGAACTTGGTGCAAATTTCCAGAACAGCATCATCAGTGACCAAAGGACTATTCCTCCATACCAAATTCCACGTTGGCAAAGGCAGTTCAGGCTCCCTCTGGCAGTTCCCACTCACGGGCTTCAGTGATGATACTCCCAGTGATGAGATGCAGGAGCAGCCCCTTCTCATTTATGTTGCCAACTTAATTTTCTAATGTGCCTCCCAGAATCATGCATTTAAAACAAATGGACTTAATGGTCCCCTAAGGAAGAAAACTCTTGCAGCAAGCATGGCTTATGTGAACTTCACTATGTACCTTCAAACCTCCTTAGCTCTTTATCATTTTGGTTGTGATAGATACTTCATAGCATTGATTATTCTCCCATTTAAGATCCCTTTTTCCTACATACTTCTAATCTTTATCTGAAGATACAGAGATAAGCCTTTCATCACCATGTTTTATCAAGTCTTTAGTTCTTAGTATAAGCCTCTTTGAATTTGCCAAACGCTGCCATTACTTTCATCTGACCAATAATTTGAAATCCATAGGTTTCAAGTGGGAGGGACTTTTTATGACTAGGAATAATTGAGGCTTAAAAGAGGATTACATACCATGTCAACCTCAGAAATACTGTCCAAGCTTTCAACTTGCACATCCACCCCAACAGGAATTGCAGGGCCTGTAGGAGAATGAAATTTAGATATGTAAATAACTGTTCTTTTATATCATCTGCATTTAATTAGCACTATAAGGTAGCATGCAAAACATTTCTGAGCTTATGTTATACTTTTCTGTCCATGATTCTTCACGAGGGAGGGCAGGGGAAGAGTCAGTGAATAATCATGTAAGGCCCCTTTTGAAACACTGAATTATCTTCCCCTTGGCATGCGCTGCAATGTTGACACTGACCAGCTAATCCAGAGCTTGAATGAAACATTTGCATATGTTTTTAAAAGCTGAGCCATCCCATCATAAATTTTAGGCCTTTATGAACAAATTTGGCCCCAAGAACAGGAGGTCTGAGAAGAAGAAACTGCAAGCAATGAGCTCTTCCTTTTGGATTTCTCATTTCTTATCAAGACGACAAGCTACATTAAACTCTTAAGAGCCCATCACCATTTTCATTCATATGATTCATTGATGATGTCAATAGTTTTCCACAGCAGCTTTAAAATTAGCAACCAGAGAATTCATAAAGAGAAAATAAGTGGAAAACATCCCATAATAAATGCATACTCCTCTATTACTAGAAACCCCGTATCAAAATTTCACTGTAGACTGCTGCTCATTAATGACCAGGACCACTTCAGTTTATTCAAGTTCCCCATAGTATGTCCTCACACAGCTTTTTCCTTTTTCTTGTGTGCTGAGGAGGTAAGTGCCTACAGAGATGTGCACACCAAGCACAGCCCACCAAGGCAGGTCAGCAGGAACTGCTGAGGAACAGTCCAAGTGGATCAACTGTTACCTTGAGCACTCAGTGTGTGGCAGTGGGTCTCATAGGATTCACGCTCATGTGTGTATCATCTAAAGCGTATCTCCAGTCTGGGCACTGTCAGTGAGACAGACCGTGGGGAAGAAAGTAGCAGCTCTGCAGACATGGCTGGGACTTGCCCAGCAGAAATGAATTTTCCAAGGACCATAGTGGCCTCCATGAAGGTTTGCAAAGATTTTTAGCACCTAGATTTTGAACCTGATTAGCTTATGGTATTTAAGAGGCACCACAACCCTTTTGTAGATCCACACCCATATTTGTGCAGAGTCATGCGCAGCAGGGCCTGCTGCATGCATGTATTTAGCTACAATAGCATCTTCCTCAAGACTACATCCAAGCTCTGAATAGGCCATAAGCCTAAAAAGACAGCAGAAATGTTGTTCTGAGAAAGCAGCGCACTTTTGCAAGCTGCCATCCATCCTGCTCCTGTACCTGCAGCAGCACGCATAGACTCCAATGCATCTGCAGGGCTTTTGAACACAGCTGTCCTGGTTTCCGCTGGGATAGAGTTGTCTTCCTAGTAGCTGGTACAGTGCTATGTTTTTGAGTTAGGTATGAGAAGAATGTTGATAACACACTGATGTTTTCAGTTGTTGCTAAGCAGTGTTTAGTCTAAAGTCAAGGATTTTTCAGCTGCTCGGGCCCAGCCAGGAAGAAGGCTGGAGGGGGACAAGAATTTGGGAGGGGACACAGCCAGGACAGCTGACCCAAAGTGGCATTCCATACCATATGATATCATACCCAGTATTTAAACTGGGGGGAAGGCTGGCTGGGGGCCACTGCTCGGAGACTGACTGGGCATTGGTCAGTGAGTGGTGAGCAACAGCACTGTGCATCGCTTGTTTTGTATATTCTAATTCCTTTGTTATTATTATCATATTGTTATTATTACCATTGTTATTATTTTCTTCCTTTTCTGTCCTATTAAACTGTCATTATCTCAACCCATGAGTTTTACTTTTTTTTTCGATTCTCTCCCCCATCCCACTGGGTGCCCACCAAAGCTGCTCTATCACTACCCGTCCTCAGCTGGACAGGGGTGAAAAAATATAAAAAAGTCTCATGGGTGGAGATAAGGACAGGGAGAGATCATTCACCTATTACCATCAGGGGCAAAACAGACTCAACTTGGGGAAATTCGTTTAATTTATTACAAATCAAATCGGAGTAAGATAATGAGAAATAAATCCAAATCTTAAAAACATCTTCCCCCCACCCCTCCCTTCTTGCTAGGCTCAATTCCACTCCCGATTTTCTCTACCTTCTCCCCCCCAGCAGTACAAGGGGATGGGGAATGGCAGTTACAGTCAGTTCATCACACCTTGTCTTTGCTGCTGCTTCCTCCTCAGGGGAGGACTCCTCACACTCTTCCCCCGCTCCAGCGTGGGGTCCCTCCCACAGAACACAGTCCTCCACAAAATTCTCCAGCATGGGCCCCTTCCACAGGCTGCAGTCCTTCAGGCACAAACTGCTCCAGTGTGGGTCCCCCACGGGGTCACAAGTCCTGCCAGAAAACCTGCTCCAGTGTGGGCTCCTCTCTCCATGGGGCTGCAGGTCCTGCCAGGAGCCTGCTCCAGCGCGGGCTTCCCATGGGGTCACAGCCTCCTTCGGGCATCCCCCTGCTCCAGCATGGGGTCCTCCACAGGCTGCAGGTGGATATCTGCTCCACTGTGGACCTCCGTGGAGTGCAGGGGAATCTCTGCTCCAGCGCCTGGAGCACCTCCTCCCCCTCCTTCTTCACTGACCTGGGTGTCTGCAGGGTTGTTTCTCTCGCATATTCTCACTCGTCTCTGTAGCTGCAGTTTCTATTGCGCAGGGTTTTTCCCATTCTCAAATCTGTTCTCCCACAGGCACTACCACTGTTGCTGATGGGATCGGCCTTGGCCAGCGGTGGGTCTGTCTTGGAGCCGGATGGCATTGGCTCTGTTGGACATGGGGGAAGCTTCTAGCACCTTCTCACAGAAGCTGCCCCTGTAGCTCCCCTGCTACCAAAACCTTGCCATGCAAACCCAATACAAGGAGAAAGGAGCACCAACTCATCTTCGGTAGGCAAAGGGTAATCACAAAGCCCATGAGACAAGCTGATTACTGCGACTGGCCCTGATACAGAATTTACTACAGCTTTGATAAGCCAGCCTCACTGAATTACCGCAGAGAGTGCTGACGGTGACACTGTCCCCCTTCCGCATGCACAGTTCTAGCCTGTTGCGCCTGCGCCGTCCATCAGCGGCTGTGCTGGGTACAGGCACCCTGAAGCAAGCCCTGTGGAGCAGGACCAGGCTCCTCAGCACCACCAATTCCAATTTAAGTGACTGTTGACCCCAGCAGTGAAGCTGAAACATGGCTAACCCAGCACTTTTAGATGACTCTTAGATGTTTACAAACACCTACATGTCACATTCAGACACACAGCTATGCACTTCATGCTTAAAAAAAATGTCAGCAAACATTTGCTCACTCCTATTCATGTCTTGGTGGTGTCTGTCCAAGCTGAAGGGTGTTGGCCAGGAAGATTTACTTGGGGAGAAATTCCAATTAATCTGCACTGGCATGTTTCTCAGGAGCCCAGAGACTTTAGTAAGATTTTTCACTCAAGTGACACAAGCCGATCTTGCTCCCTTTCGGGTCTCCCTTTCAGTTGCTTATATACTATAAGGAACATGGGAGGCCAAGGAAAATCTGACCCTGTTGGCATCCAGTTTCCCTTCTCCCAGGTATTTCCCAAAACAGGGAATCCCACAAAGCCCCAGTCTGCACCTGCTGATGAAACACAGACATGCTGTCACAACCGCATCCAGCAGCAGGGCTGAGAAGTGTTGAAGATTTTTTTCTCTTGTACACAGGGCTTCATAACACAGGTGTGCTCATTCAGCAGGCAAGAAGAGTCCTCAGCCCCCTCCCTGAATTACACAGGGAATGACTTTCAGCAAAGGGTGAGGATGCATGGAGGAGTAGACTGAGCTTGCAGTGGGACCTTCTGTAAGACTGTTTAGCTCACTGACCCACAGAAGATTAACCCAGCCAAAACCAACTGCAGCAGCAGCAATTGGACTATTTTCCTCCAAATCAGGGACTTGAATCAGCCCAGGGAAAGACCTGTCAGGCGGCTGAGTCTGCTGCCAGGGCCAGAGAGGTGCAGAGGAGGACAACAGGTCAGAGAGCCCTCTGCCTTTGGTGGCACCAGCTCAGCTCCTCATGAGCCAGTCCCTGCCTGCTAGGCTGGGAAACATGCTCAGTCCCTACTGATCTGGCCACAGGATGCGACCGTTCGTCAGCCAGTGGATTCCTTCCACTGGATTCTCAGACCATCGTAGCTCATCAGAGAGGCAAATCCATGGCAAAATCACAGATATCTTTTCCTTATCACCCTTGCCATGTGTCCTTTCTTTTGACTGGCTCCTTGCCCTGGGAAGATGTCGTGGTTTAACCCCAGCCAGCAACTAAGCACCACGCAGCCGCTCACTCACTTCCCCCCCCCAGTGGGATGGTGGAGAAAATTGGGAAAAGAAGTAAAACTCGTGGGTTGAGATAAGAATGGTTTAATAGAACAGAAGAGAAGAAACTAATAATGATAATGACAACACTAATAAAATTACAACAGTAATAATAAAAGGACTGGAATATACAAGTGATGCACAACGCAATTGCTCACCACCTGCCGACCGATGGCCAGTTAGTCCCCAAGCAGCGATCCCCCCAGCCCCACTCCCCCCAGTTTATATACTAGATATGACGTCACATGGTATGGAATGCCACTTTGGCCAGTTTGGGTCAGCTGTCCTGGCTGTGTCCCCTCCCAAATTCTTGTCCCCCTCCAGCCTTCTTCCTGGCTGGGCCCGAGCAGCTGAAAAATCCTTGACTTTAGACTAAACACTGCTTAGCAACAACTGAAAACATCAGTGTGTTATCAACATTCTTCTCATACCTAACTCAAAAACATAGCACTGTACCAGCTACTAGGAAGACAATTAACTCTATCCCAGCTGAAACCAGGACAGAAGAGACATTGCTTTTGTTCCTGGCAGATGTGTCATTCCTAACAGGCAATTCAGCATCCTGCAGATAATGACCAGCACATGGCTCTTCTGTCACCCCACAAATGCATCAACTTCTGGTTTGGCCAGAGGAAGTGGTGGCTTCGTTACGTCGAAATATTGTAGCAATGGCTCTGCAGTGTTCTGCTCCCCATTCATCCTCTTCAGTTGAGTAGTTGTGGAGTATGATACGGTCTAATAAGCAAATTACCTTATAGAGTGCTGTTTTTAAGGAGATGGTTTGTTACTTCTGGTTCTTTCTGTTGACCTAATAAGTCATGCTACATTTCTCTACAAACCCTGCCTGTCTTATATACAGTATTTTAATGCAATCATTTTCAATCTGAAATCACTCTATGAGTTTATACCTTGGTTGCAGCCACCCTTCTTTCTACTCTCTATGATTATTTAGGGCATTGAGTAAACAAAAGTTAAAAACAACACCAAGAGAAAGAATTTCTATATGACATTCCTCCTGCTCAATAAAATGTGTTTTGGGTTTTTTTTTTAACAAGGTAGACTGTGTAGCAAAAAGCACTCTATTTGTGGTGATAACACACATTTTGATGTGCAGTATAATCAACAGGGATACAACAGAAGCTTGCTAGTAGGCAATGCCCTGTTGGCAGCCAGTTAGCCTTTCTTTGCTCAGATACCTCATAAAGTCATGCATGGTAATCAAGGAGAGCCTGGGAAATTATTCAAATACTTATTTTTTCAAATAAGTTGATTCAAATTGATTCAAATACAAATCTATTAATGCCTTTAAATATTTTTGGTGCTTAACTTGGGCCTCTGCAAGAGCAAGGCTCAATGCTGAGAGTAAGACACTTCAGAAAGGCTCCATGGTCCGACACAGCCCACGTCAGGGCAGGCACAAGGCTGCCATCAGCCCTGCCTCTGGCTCTTGCTCTAGAAGGCACCTGTAGTTCATAGAATCATAGAATCATTTAGGTTGGAAAAGACCTTTAAGATCATCAAGTCCAACCATCAACTATGCCCACTAAACCACGTCATGAAGTGCCTTGCCTACGTGCTTTTTGAATACCTCCAGGGATGGTGACTCTAACACTTCCCTGGGCAGCCTGTTCCAATGCCTAATGACCATTTCAGTAAATAAATTTTCCTAATATCCAATCTAAACCTCCCCTGCCTCCACTTGAGGCCATTTTCTCTTGTCCTATTGCTTGTTACTTGGGAGAAAAGACCAACACCTAACTTGCTACAACCTCCTTTCAGGTAGTTGTAGGGAGCGATAAGGTCTCCCCTCAACCTCCTTTTCTCCAGGCTAAACAACCCCAGTTCCCTCAGCCGCTCCTCAGAAGACTTGTGCTCCAGGCCCCTCACCAGCTTCGTTGCCCTTCTCTGACATGCTCCAGCACTTCCATATGTCTTTCCTGTAGTGAGGGGCCCAAAACTGAACACAGTACTCAAGATGCGGCCTTACCAGTGCCGAGTACAGGGGGACGATCACCTCCCTGCTCCTGCTGGCCACACTGGTTCTGATACTTCTTGGCCACCTGGGCATACTGCTGGCTCATATTTAGCCAGCTGTCAACCAGCACTCCCAGGTCCTTTTCCACCGGGCAGCTTCCCCTGGGCAGTTAATATTATTCATTGTCACACACAGCTGTTCACATTGCGGTAGTGCCCACAGGGCCGCCATCCCAAACTGCCATGTCGTGTTAAGCACGGTGCTAACAGACAAGACATGGTATCTGCCAGGACAGCTTCACAGTGCAGTCAGGTTGTGCCAGAAGGGGAAGGCAGCATTCGTCCATGGTGTTTCCCGCTGGGTCCCCTGGTGCTGAGGGGCTGCATGCCCAGCCCATGCTGGGTAGCCCCCCCCCAACTTTCAGACTGCAAGAGACACTTTCTGTGTATGAATGCTTAATTTAGCCTTGATTCAGGAAATCAACACGTATCCAAAGTCTATTTACTGCTGTGATTTCCATGCTTGACTGAAGACTAATCACAGATTAAAAAAAAAAACAACTGAAAACCAAACACAAAAACCCAAACCCAAAACAGAACACTGCCAAGTTGGTTTTTGTCCCTTTCGCCTATTCCTTCCCTATCTTCTCTTGAAGATAAAATACTATGTCCATGTTCTTTTCTTTTTTCATATTCCTGCACCAAAAGCTCAGTTTGGCTCCCAGACAACCAGCCATTACCTCATTGCAAGGCCAAAGTCTAAGGTTCAGTCTGGAGCTGCCATGAACCTTTATTAAACCCAAAATAAAGGGCGTTCAGTGTAAAGCTGGACAGTCTGGAAAGCCCTTGAGAGAAGAGGCCTGAGGTTGGGTTAGGCGTCTTGCACATCAGTGAAACTGCTTTTACTTTTTTTTCTTTTCTGCAGTTAATCATGAATTTGAGGGATGATAGAACAGTGAGTATAATACAGAGAGGGAGAAATCAGTTGAACTGGACTTACATGTGAAGTTCTTAATACAGACAGTATGAAGATGAGACTGTAAAGCTTACTTATCAGTGGAAATATTTACCCTGCCTTTCTTGGGCAAATTCCTATGACAATCAGCAGGAGCAATCACTGCCTTTCCCTTCTCCCTGCTCCTCATTCAGTACCTGGGGCTGAGGCGATAACAAAGCACATGAATGGGAATGAAAGCATGTTGAGACACCAAGGCCCTTTGGAGGAGGTTTGGACAAGAGGTTGGGCTGAGCGTGGAAGAATGGGTGAAAAGCCAGTGGGGCCAGACCAAATGTTGCTGCCTGGGAGCTAGTGGCAGGAAATGAATGATCACCAAGTCCTGCTCTAGGCGATGAGCATAACTGATAATGATAATTGCATATTCACTTGGCCCATCACTCTTCAACACTTCTACTAAGATGTGTTTTTGCAGAGGCACTTGATGGGAGCAACACTAAGTGCATGCAGTGTCTGATCAAAACAGAAGCCCCATAAGGAAATGCCCTCTTTAAACCACAGAAACAAACCCTGTGTTTCCTTAAAAGTCATCTTGGCTACAGCACAAACCATTGAATTAAACGGCTGTTGATCAGTCACAGAAAGATGCCAAGAGATCTTTGGTCTCACTAATCCTTGGAGTCAATTGGGAACTGCTAGCTTTTTAATCCTGTCCCTCTGGAAACTATACTGTTGAACCACTGGGGCTCCAGATGCTTTGCCAAATTCCCTATCAAATGCCACTAGGGATAAGCAAACAGAAAAATATCTCTTTATTGAGAGGGAGTAGAGGATGAGGAAGGTGTGAATGGGAAGGGAAAAGAACAACTGAGATGGTATCTGACACATTGAGCAGGTAGACAAAGGACAAGTAACTTAGATTATAGCATTAAAAGTGAAAAAGCCCTCATTGACCAGCTTTTCCTTGTCATAAACAATGTTTTATCAATATTCATTTTTTCTTCAGAGAGAGGAAAACAGAAGGATCAGCTTGGAGAATTACAAGCAGGAAAAGACCTGAATACTGTAACACTGGAGAAATCTCAAAGCTCAGGCTCCTCTATAGGATGTTCACTGTTGGATGGGAACTTAAACGGATCCCATGTGAAGGCTGTGGATTTGGCTGAGACAAGGAAGCAGTGCTGCTTTGCTCAAAGACTGCAGCCCAGCAAAGCTTTTCAGCTCATACTTTAGGGTCTCTGAAAAACATCAGCCAAATTCATGGCATTTTTCAAATTAAACATGAGCTCAAGTATTTATAGACCAAGGTCTAGAGAGAAATTGTATAACCTTCAACTGAAGCATTTCTTCCAGAAACAGCAAACACATCAACATCAATTACCTCTACCACTGTCCACAGCAATATCTTGCAGAACTGAAATCCTAATTCAGCAGGACTGATATAAACAGAAAGCAAACTCTGGATTCTTAAAAAACTTCATAAAAGTCACAGACCTCCACTTACAAAAATGAACCCACAAATAAACTATTCCCCTTGCATCTCAGACACAGCACAGTGGCAGCTTCCAAGCAAGCTCAAGACACTCACACAGTCATTAGCAAATTTGACGATATAAAAATTGGAAATGGGAAACAGGAGATTTTTCTTTTGAAGGAGATGTTTATATGTGCATATTGAGAGAGGATGTAAGTAACCTGAAGCACAATCCGAGGCTGATAGGAGTGCTTCTACTTTCTCTCTTTTATTAGGCAGTATCCATTAGCCCCACAATTTCTGCACAGGATTTATATGTGACATGGTAGGGCACACTTGCACCTTCTCACTGTAAAGGTATTGTCTCCCGAAACTGCATCAGCAACATCTTATTTTTGTAAATTCCTGCATGTCAGTGTCCTTGCCTCAGATCTAACTTGGGTATTATTAAAAAGATACTCAGGGACCAGGCTGTCAAGGGGGTTGTGGTTTTATAGGTCTTTATTCCTTTGCCAAATTCACAACCCAATGTCCTGAGAACCAGCAGTGAGAATGCTCCTTCATTTCTCTTTCTTCTCCAGTGAGCTGCTCTGTTTTGTGACCCACTCTTCAGTGAAAGCCATTACACATTCAGCTTAGGTGCTGCATATAGAAAAGGTGCTGTATGGAATACCTTTATAGAAGACCCCTTTGCATCTGCATTCAGTGGTTGTACAAGGAGAATAGATGGACGCAACAAGTCTCCATTTTGGGTGGATTCTGACACCAAGACGACTTTGCGGCTTGTTTCACCTTGCAAAAACTCTGGTTTGAATACTAAACTCTGTCCCAGGTTGCATGGCACTTCTGGTCTGGAGCTAACCCCTCCAGGGAACCCAGGAGTTTTTGACAAGTCCCATTCAGGAATGACATGAGAAGGTGGCCAGCGTTAAAACCTGTCACATCCCAGTGTGTCTTGGTACCCAAAACCACACACTGAGGAGCAGCATAAAAACTGCAAAGGACCAGCCAGTTCCCGGTCAGAACAGGCACTGGACACAAACATCGTTTTTATTTTCTAACAGTGCAGCAGGCTTTGGAAGATAGGGAGTAGCGTGCTACCGGGAAAATGTCTGGAGTCAGTTTTCCACTCCAACTCTGAGCCTAAAATTTTGCAACATCTCTTTAATTTTTCTCTTTGGCAGTGATTTCAAAGGCACATTTTTTTTTCTCTGAGACTGTCTCTCTGTCCCCTCATCTATCTTTGAAGGAGTGAGGCAGACATAGGCAGTGAGATAAAAATATCTACATGGGAAACAAGCAGGTTTGGGACTTCTTTGCTGCCAGATACATTGCGCACACCCAGAGAGGCTCACAAATGTCCATAAGGGATCCCATGTCTGCAAGCTGCAAAGCAGCCTCCAGTGTTTCTGCATGTATGTGTGTGTGTGTGTATATTTATTTTCTTTTTTTTTTAAATGTATGTATGTATGTCTGGGACCTCTTAGGTGTGGGCAGCTCAGCTTCCAGGCAGTCACGGCCAGGATACACTCATCCGCTGCCACATGACTGCAGAGACCTTCGTTTCTCCACATCTCATTGAAGGAGAAGCAAGTTTTATTCCAGCCCTTGATACAAACCCTAAGTGAACTACTGATGCTTCATTCACCCCACCATTCATTCATCCTGACAAAAATGCTGCCAAGAAAGGGCAGCAAGGACCAACTGACATTAGGCTATGAAGAAATGTAATAAAAGTACAGCATTAGGCTGTTCCTCAGCAAAGAAGATACAGCTATTTTAAGTATCAACTAAAGCTGCTTATTCACAGGCTCCCTGTAAAATACGAGATGTCATAGATGAAATGTTTAAAATGGATGTCTAAGGAAGGCAGAAAACCAAACATTTACATAATCCTTAAATATTAATATTTGTAAATAATACCTGAACATCTGCTAGCTAGAACAAGGTCACTGACATGGAGATAACTCCCTAAGGGGTCATAGCAAATGCAGTCTATTTTAGCTTATGGAGGCTACTTTGAGCATCAGCAAAGCAAAAATCTTTGTTGTTACCACCATACCCAATAGCTTGTCTCTAATGGGCTGAGAGCAGGCAAGAAAAGCATGTTTATTGGGCTGTTAATAACAACTTACACAACATTTGCTTGCTCACTTGCTCTTTACAGAGAAACTTTTCCTTGAAAAACCCTTCACCTTTCTCTAATGTTTTTCTTCCATTTCATCTTGCATAACCCCAGCCTGCTCCGTCCAGTGGTCACGGCTGTGTTGGGCTGGCAGCTTGCTGACTGTCCTCTGCAGAACAGCAGGAGTCACCATGGTCACCATAAAGCCAGTGCAGACCCCTTTTTAGCTTAAAGTTCAATGGTGAAATTGTAGACTGGTCCACTAACAGCTGCCCATTATTTCACCAAGCTTGGGAACCATCATATTTACAGTACTGGGTTTCTTTGTAGTCTAATGTCACTCACAATTTCCTTATGATATTACTTATGTTTTCCAGAGTTGAGTTGCCTTTCCCACCTGCACTGTAACATCACAGACCCAATGCAATGCCATGGGGCTAGACTCTCCTTTAGACCGTGGTGCTTGAGCTGCTCTTAGACAGCACAGAGAGTCTTAGGGCAGCAACCAGGTATGGTCACACACAGCCCACAAGCTCCTCCACTCAGCTTCTGCAGTACAAAAGCCTTTTTATCCTATGCAGGTCAGACCGCATCAGTTTGACTGGCATTGCCACTGCAAAAAACTGGAAGGATTCACAGTGCATAGCAAATCACTGTGACTGCCTGACGAATAACATTACAGGATAAAATAAAAGGATCGCCTCTTACCAGACTTTTGTTTTCTTTCCCTTATATTTTTTTTTCCATCAGGCTTATCATCTGTCACTAAAAATACACTGCATCATTCTGCAGCTGTGCAAGAACCTGTACCACCCAAGCTATCTCCACGTGCGAGAGTCATGCTTTCCAAGGCTGGCGCCTCAACAAAGCTGTTGCCATGTTTGTTCCTTGTCACATGCAACTTCAGCACAACTTTGCTAATACCCCACCTTTGTCCCAGGTAGCTCTGCAAGATAAGGAGGTTTTGAGCAAAAATTAATGAAACAAAAATGAAAGAAACACCATGTTTTTCCTTTATAAATAAAGTCACCCTCTCACTGAAGGCTGTTAGGATATTTCTCATTTTTATAGATGTTACTCCAAGATTTTAGGCTCTAGGAGTATCCTAATGCCATGATGGGATGTAGCATGGGAAAACAAGACAAGAGGGAGATTAAAATGCAGTTACATTAGCACTGGAAGAGTAACCATGTGACTATGTGTGTCTATTTGGTGTGAACTGCGCACAAAGGTGTTCCTCATGGGCTCTGTGACACTGATAAAAATAGTAAAAATTTGGTCTGTTTCTGTTTACAGAAATATAGTGCAGTGGTGACACCAGACATCAAAACCTAAACCATCAGCACAACAGAGCAAAACCCCTCAGCTTCCCCAAAAACCAGAGGCATCATGCCCTGACATACATCCAGCTAGGAAAAAAAAAAAAAAAAAATCACAGCAGCTCCCCAGCTATCTCCAACCAAGTCAAGGGAAGGAGTCCAAATCTCCTCCTAGAGAAGCCCTGTCATCCCACCCCATCAGAGCCAGGAACCAGCAGGTCTTTTGGCCAGAGTGGTAACAGCTGCACTGAGGAGAGATCGGTGCTTCCAGTCTGTCCACATTAGGCATTCAGAAGTCATCAGCCAAGCTCCAAAACTGAGGTTGGCTTAAAAAAAAATAAAATCTGAAAACCTAACACAGCACCCTAAACTTTAACAATTTGGGTTTCTAAGGTTTTGGGGGCATTTGCTTTGAGGCTGTTCTCTGCTGCATAGAAGACTAGAAAACCCCCTCTCTGACATGGACACTAATTTTTGCCGGCTGAAGGGAAGATCCCTTCCTTTTGGGATGAGCAAAGTTTGTGACTCACTTCACTGGCTGGGAAAACCATTTACTGTTAAAACCAAATCTGTTCAACCTAGACTCACCAAGACAAATAAGGATCCCGCAGCTGCACTCTCTCTCCGAGCTGGCTATTTTTCCCTGCTTGCTCTATTCCCTTGCATTTTAATATGACAAAATATGGCTTGGATGGCCACCCTCAGTAAGACTAGTTTAGTAGTGACTACTGTCTCATGATCTGGCAAAAGGCAAGCATTTGGGATTGCCCTTCTTCCCACTGCCATAATTTACAAGTTGTGCATGGTCCTGTCCACTCAGTGCCTGCCACTGCATACAGTGCATGCTGTACCTGTCCTAGGGTTACCAGCCTGGGGTCCTGTGCAGTTTCAAATCTGAGCCTGCCTCTGCACTTTGCATCTACCCTCTCATTTGCTCCAGGAGAGCTGCTAGAACAAGCACGCTCACCTCCCAACATGATCGGGGGCAAGCAGGGGTGATCTTCAGCACCAGAAACACTGCCTTCTCTTCTCTGAGTGAAAAGGAACAATTCCAGCTCAGGCACTAGCCTTGCAGTAAGGAGTGAAAATGGTCAGAGGAAAATATATTTGCAGTCAGATTATTATACACTAGTGGTTCCTTTCTGAACGTAGGAGAAGAATAAAGCCAAGAAAAAGTTACTGCTTCAGAAGCAGCCACAGGAGCTTTCCACAATGCTCTCTTTTAAGGCCTTGGGGAGGGAAGAGGAGAAGGACAGAGGATCTACAGGATGGGAAGTAGGGGGGACCCTCGGAGCTTAGAGCAGGAGAGGGCATACCTGGTATTTAGGGACATTATGTACACTTCAGTGAACTCACTCAACAGAGCATGATACCTGCTTCTTAGCATCTAGTCTTCTGTTAGGTAAGATGAAGTGTACCAAATCAGCAATCCATCTTCATGTGTGTGAAACCATGCAACCTCCTATCCCCTTTCGGAAGACAACATACAATCTAGTGACACAAATCAATGAAGTGTTGATCCCATCATTGGAAGTGTTCAAGGTCAGTTTAGATGGAGCTTTGAGCAATCTGTTCTAGTGAAAGATGTCCCTGTCCATGGCAGGGGGGTGGACTAGATGATCTTCAAAGGTCCCTTCCAACCCAAACCATTCTGTCATTCTGTGATAAAGTACTGCTGTGCTAGGCAAGCCATGTGGAATTACCAATATCCATGACAGAGCAGCATGCCAACAAAACAAAGCCAGACTGAAGGCAGTGGACATCCAGCCAATACCTCACAGATCCAGGGTTTGTAGACAGAACACAAGAATGGAAAAAAGAAGGCTAAAAAGTCACGTAAAGAAAGCCAAGACCAATACATAAACAAACAAACGGGAAACTGAGCCAACAAGGTGGCTGGCTGGACAATCCTGATAGTGACCATCTCCTCCTGGAGCCAAGAGGATTTAGGTCAGTCCATGAAACCAATCTCACAGCTCCCTGGTCTTTTCATCTTTCAGAGGTCAGGTTCCTTCCCAAATCCACCCTGCTGAAAGGCTCACCTTCCAAAAGAAGCAATGTGGCAGGAGTGGAAATACCAGCCATAAGCCATAACCTCCCTTTTCCCTAACCAGAGGGTGGAGCAGCACTATCACTGTCAAGGAGATACCCATCTGCAGCAGGTGAGAGGCACGGGGGCAGCAGGCATGCCCAGTACCTCCAGAGCCAGCTCCCAGACCTCAGCCCTGAGCCTCAACTGCACGTCTGGGCTTGTCAGATGTGCTCACTCCAACCCCAGGGAGATTTGCCTATGTTCCACCCAAAGGACAATTCAAGGCAAACTCTTCAACCCTAGAAGTAGCAGATCAGGTTTACCACTGGTTATCAAAAGAGTTACTTCCAATGGGCAGGCTGGACTGCAACTTGTTAGTAAATTACAGTGCGGGGGGGAAACACTGGTGATGACACATTTTGGACTCTGGAGTTTGGAGATATATAAATTGTGAGCATGGGGACAGCACTGCGCTGTCAGGTCAGCACATCTGCACTGGCGAGAAACATCTTTCCAGCCATGCCAGGAACAGGCAGGTCAGAGAAACTCTGTTCTATAGACTAGGTGCAAAATGCAAAATACCCGTGTGATCCTTTGGACAGGGAGATGTTGCAGTTCATCCTAGAAGGCCGATTGACAAAGGATTCAGTATTAGTCATTCAGCGAAAATTGCAGAAAACTCCGTCCTTAGGTCTGGGGAAGCTTGGTTATTGATCTAATCAGAAGAGGGATTTCCATACTGGTATTCCAGCACATTTTTTATTCGGGTACTCTCTTACCTTTGCAGTAGTGACTTGAGAAAGATCAGGTGAGCACATACCCAGTTACAGGAATGACAGAAGGCAGAAGTGAAGGGACTGAGGCCTCCCCTCCTGCTCTTTTGGATGCTTTAGACAGTTTGAGACAAGGGTTTACCTGAACAAAAATACTCCATTTTCTCCTAGCAAGGATGGGACGTGATCCACCTAATGAGTTCTTTACCTTGCAATTTGATCACATCAGCTGAAAAGCTCATTGCAACTTCACAATTACAAACGAAAGTTAAAGCCTTCAGCTTGTTCATCTTCTCAACAGAGTGAAACACTTACTGGGAGGGTCCTTCATGAGCTCTGGGGAACACTAGCCAAAAAAAGGAGCCAACTTCAGCAACAGGAAGGAGTGTAGGAGCTGTACAGAGGTACTATGAGGGGAGGATGAGGCACCTCTGTTGCCTCGAATATCTCCTAGGACCCCCCCAAGTCCTTCCCCTTCACACAGGTGCATCTGGCCAGAGGCTTTTTTTTTTTTAATTAGATGATTAATTAGGTAACTAGATTATTTTTTATTAGATGAGCATGAAATCAAGAGAAGCATTTTATTCTCACCTCCAAAAGCCGGCCGCATGGTGAAGTCATGGTCATCGACTCTGAGAAGCTGCTCCGTCTTTCCTTTCCAGGTTTTGGTCACGTCATGATTCCTCTTATAGATGTGACTGCAAAAGACAGCGGTAGCATTGGTCTGACGGGGTCTCTGGGGCCCGAGCAGCACTCCGTGGCCGACTCCTGCCTGCCCGATTTCATTGCCGCAGGAGCAGCAGCTTTGTGGGCACAGCCCGGGGAGGGGAGCGGGGTTGTTGCCAGCACCATGGCGTAGGCCAGCGCGGCAGCCCCAGTGCTGCTTCTCCGCAGCATTAACCCAGACCAGGCCCCCCCTGCTCTGCGGGCAGCCCTGCCGTCTCAGCCGGCTCTAAGGTAGACACAGTGCTCTCTCCACCCTGGACACCAAGGCTCCTGGGGAGGCATGAGGCTGAGAGCACAGCATCTCACGGAGGAGCCGGGATGCAGCAAATGCGACAGAGCAAGCAACAGCAGAAGCAGCTGACTCTGCCCCACGTGTTACCCAGCCAGGACTTGGCTGGGTACCAAGGCAACATTATCACGAGAAAACTCTTTTCAGTGGTGGCCACGCAATGTCATACGCTATTCTGAGACTATCTGCCCCACAAACATCAGCTGAGTACCAGCAGTTTGTGTGGACAGAGAGATCGCTTTGCCTTTTGACTATTAACAACGACAAAATCACCCATTTTCCTCCACAGCAGCAGGAAAAGAGGGGTTTTATCTAAAGAAGTCAGCAAGATCTGCAGTCCTTCACTTTTCTGAATATTAAGGGGGGAAAAGTTCTAACTTTTTACTTGAGAGATCATATAACAGTAGAACAAGGGTGACAACAACTCCCTGAGAAAAGTGTAAGAAAGTCACTAAGATGGCATAAGTGGGTAACTAAACAGCAGACAAAGAGATACTGCATGGACTTTCAGAAGAAAATCCAGATCAGCATCCCTGCCTTCCACAGAGGTGCAGGAAGAGAGGACTTGGACCATTAAGATTCCTCAACCCCTTTGCTCTGAGCATAAGATCTGATAAAGTTGTAAATACTGCTGCAATTAGCTGTGTGTCAACAACTTACTGAAAAGAATAATAACAAAGAACTTTATACAAAAGGCTTCAGATTCACTTGCCTGTGTGGGAGAAATATTACTGGCTGGTAAAGAACTAAAATCTTGGAGGAAAAATAAAGGGACTACTCCAATAGATCCAAAACCAAGGGTGAATTAGGCTTGAAATTGTCATCAAAAATTCAGAGCTTAGAAAACCATCGCCACACGCAGAAGTGTGGCTGTGGAAGGACCATGGATGTGCTTTAGGGTCATTAAAACATAAATCATGATGAGTATGAGCAAAGGGAGCATAAATCACAAATCAGAAGAGAAGTTTCCCATCAGAGCATTCAATTCAGAAAAGAAATTATAAAACCTAAGGGGCATTGACAGCTGCTACTAACATTGGTAACCTGTTTACTTTAATAAGGAGGTGAAAAAGAAGCAACAGAAATTTAAAAAAATGTATTAAATTGATGTTTTGAAGGAATATAAGCCCTTGTGCTCCAGGGCACATGCTACATAGGAAAATTTGAATCCCCCTCACCTCACTTTGAGCTCCTGTTTAAATCGGGATGTCGGAACATCTCTCTCCCTGCTAGCTGTAAAAAAAGAGCCAGCTGGAGCAAGCGCATTCCCAATACGGCTTGCATTAATGTTTACCTAAAAGCAGAGGGATAAACCCAAGCACAGCCATTAATGGGAATGGTTGGAGGCAAAAGTTTAGCTTTTAACTGCTTGCTGCAGGGGAAGGTTGTGTTTCTTTGCAAAGGTTAGGGTTGCTGACAAAGCGCTCCACAATCCGCAGTATCGCCTCTGTGCCTGAAAAGCTGGAAGCAGAGAAGAATGATCTTCCCATGTGTGCTTGAATTTACCCATCAGAGCAAGGCCTAAGTACCAGTGAATGTTCAAACAAACCTCTCTACTCAAAGAATGGGGGAAAAAAGTCAAATTAAAAATCCAATAGAACTTTGGATCGCATGCTGTGTGAGGAAATATTATGGAAAACCCTGACTGTATTACAATGCCATCTTGTAAATCGATGGCACAGCCTCACTGAAACGCCAAGCTCTGATCAATTCATTTAAAAATCACCAAACAGCGAAGAGCACATGGGAGAGTTGCTAAGAACAAGTGTGTGGCTGCAGAGGCTTCAGAGGGCTGGCTGGGGACACCGACGCTGCCTTAGGAAGAAAACAGAGGTTTTCAGGAACTTCCTGAGACAGGCTTTGCATTTAATAGCCAGCATTTAGTGATCAGTTCATGCCCAGTCCTTCAGGTACATGATGGATGATTCAGAATTTGCAGACAGAGGTCTGTCATTTAATTTTTAATCAATTTAATCCATTTACAAATATTTTGTATAGAGCTATTTTTAATGACAGGCAGTCTATGCAGCCTTTGAAATGTATAACATCTATTTTTGTCAATTTGTTCCAAAAGCAAGACCAAGTTTGTCTGAGAAAAATCCATTCTTTCTGACACTAAGTGACAATGGCTACGCTGGTATCTCCTGATCCTCTCCGGCAGGTGTCCCATGCCACCCCCACCACTGTTTAGCATAGGAATTATCTCATTATTTGCAGCAAAAGTGAATACAGCCCCCGATGCCTTTGCAGAGCCGAAGGATGCACTGAACGCTCCTGCCCATCGGGCACCTTTTCTGACAATCTAATCACTGTTATCTCATAAATCCTCCCTGATGTACTTAGGGTCTTTAGCATTTCTGATTATAGATTTGTCAGGGTTTCTTTCAGCTTTATGCATTCTCTGCAATTCACTATTCATTTAAAGCGACGCATCTCCCTTTCTCTTTTTTGCCATGTTTTTGATAGGTAATTTTACTGCTGTTTACACTTAGCTCAAGTGGGATGAATTTGGTAAAATGGTCTTTTGTGAGGGCTTGTTCCTACTTACAGAGGAGAGACGGGGACAGGTATCTCAAGGAGCTTCTGTAAAGGCCTCTCCATTATTACCCTAAATTTTTTTTATATTTTCCTTTCCAGTCACTTTTATTCAGAATTGTGCTCAATTGCATAAAATAGATCCTTTTTATATTGCCAGTAGATCAAAGAAAATTAAATTTGGATAGCATGAGAAATCAGATAACAGCTCGGCAGGACTTAAAAAAGCAGCAGGTATCTAAGAAGACATTCAGATCTTCCCAGAGCAAGATAAAGAACTTACAAAATTGGAGAAGTCCTCATGCTGTAGGGTGTAAGGCAATGGCTAAGTGGTAAGACTGAAAGGAAATATGATCTCTGGCTGGAGCATGGTGCAGCTGCCGGCAGCCAGGGTCTGGGACGTTTCTGCACCTCCCTCAGGAGAATTCAGCATTGACTTCAGTCACAACAAGATGGTCTCTTATGGTCATGAGACATTGGCTCCTATTATCCCATTTCCTATTGAGATCTGGAAAACATTTCTACAGTTTCAGTGAAAATCTTACCGCACTTCAGTCTATTCTCTGGGAAAAAAAAACCCAAAACACATTAGTTGAAGGTATCATTTACTTTGTGTAGCAGCCACAGCAAGCTGGAAGAGATGCACACTGTGTAAACCTAGCAGCAAGAAAGGTACAAAACCTACCGTTTTTCTAACCAGCAAAGCATATGACTGCTGCAAATATCCCCTAGAAGATAAATGAAAAAGAGAAGGTACAGTAACAGTTTATGACTGCCATAACAATTAACTTGCTCCTAGATGAGCATTCCAAATTTATTATCTCTAATATGCTATGAGTGTATCTCACAGACGTGTATCTTTAGTATTAACGTACACGGATCACATGGGATCAGATATGGTCGAGAACTTTCTGACAAGCTGGGAACCTCAGGGTCCTTGATTTTGGGGAGGTCTCCTTCCATCACCTGTCAGGGCCAGCAATTCAAGGGCTTGATGAGTCCCAGTTGCCCAAGAGGCCCTGGTAGCTCCACAAGGCAGGTCTACCCTGGTTTACATGGGTGGCCACACCAGTCCCTATTGTCTCCCGAGCTGCAGGGGAGATGGACTCTCTTGCCCTGCCTCTGGATGTAACATGCTCCACAGTGACACATCTGTGGTTTTATGCCTGGAGCAGGAAGGAAAGTGCCATTCCTTGCCAGATTTCTAGAAAAAAAAAAGCTAAATCAGACTCTGGAAAATGATGGACGCAAGCTCAGACACAATCACTGTCATTGCACGCATTAGGAATATCTCGTGGTCACATGCCCAACACACCTTATCTACTGTTTGGGACTCTCCATTTTTGCTTGGTTTTATAAAGTACGGTTTTTAACCAGGAAAAAGCCCCACCGTTCTATGGCTGTTCATGTTTTTAGCTTATTAAAGATGAATGCAGAATACATTTGTTCTTCACAGCAATAAATGGAGCCTTTTTTTACCAAACATATCGCAAACCCTGCACTCCTTGCCTCTTCCTGTACCCATCCAGCCCAAAGCCAACAACAGTAATGTAAGCAGAGGGTAAAATTCACAAAAGATGTTTTATGCAGAGACACTCCCTTGCAAGGCTAAAAAGCTTAACCTTTTATTTTCAGTATTTCAGGGCAGAACTATCCAACCCGCCTGGCTGTCCCCACACCCCCTGCCACTTAAGATGTCATCTTTGGTTTGTGAAAACAAAAAACAACTACAGGCTGTCCTCACTGTGAAATCAGTGCAAGTTACACCGGTGCCAGCAGAAGCAAAAGGAAACCAGTGTGTTTAATTGCAGAGGTACAGCACCATGATAACGCTCAGTTTTCCAGCATAAATAGGCTGCTTGGGCAGTGAACACTGCAAAGAGCCAAAAGAAAGAGACGTGGGGGATAACAGGTCTAGCCAAGGGAGCCAGTGGCCACTGTTCTGCTGAAGAGGCAGGAGGCACAGCTGTCTAAGAGACAGCGCTGAGTGCACACAGGCTGGTGAGGAAGCAGTGTTAAGGCTCTAAAGTTCTCGCAGTCTACACGGACAACTACACAACTGCAGCCTGGTCTGAGGGGGCAACATTAGCAACAGCTGAGAAGTTCCTAACTGCAAACATGAACCACAGCTAAGCACACTGCCGAGGTAAGGCATAAGGTTTCCTTCTCAGATCTGCTGTTGCCATTCATGTGCGTACATCTCTCTCCCTGATTTTGTTTCACATTGCTATTTGGCCCTGCTGTGAAGCTGTGGTGTCGGTAAATAAATCTCAGGAGGAATCAGATCTTGCACAACTAGAGGTTGTGCAGTGCCCTGCATTTGAACCCCAGGTGAGGGTTTTTACCCTACCTGTAAAAAATGGTTATCAACATTTTAACCACTGAGCCACTTGCAAGTATCACATTTTCTGAGAAACCACAGGAGATCAGAGGGGATCAGTAGGGTCTGGGAGGTACCACAGGCCAGTAGACTCGCCTGCTGCACCTGGTCAAAAGTTGGGGGAAAAAAATGCAGCCCTGCAAGGCAACAGAGGGAGTACGCCTGCCAGCAGCAGCCATTTCAGCAGGGATCAGCAGACCGCTTGCCCCAGTAGATCGCTGTTTGGAAGAATAGTCTGTGTGCCGAGTTTCATGCTGCCATACCCTGAGGGTCTACTTCTGCTTCTGGGTCCCAACCAAAGGCTGGCATGTAGTATGTCCTGAAAATTACATCTCTAGGAGATACTGCAAATCACTGACCACTTCCAGAAACCTCGGCAGGAAGTCTTTAGCTAACAGAAGCTCAAACCAACATCTATTTCAAAAGTGCAGTGTTTCTGCTGGTTGAAGCATGAGGCTTTGCACAACTGTTAAGAGAGGAATAGGTGGACTCGGAGCCAGGCTGCGTCTGTCTGTCTGTCTGTCCAGTGCAAAGGCCATTGGAAACACAGCACTCACAGGCACAGTCAAGATGGCAAAATTCTCCGGAGCCCTCTCTTCTAGGACATTTTATGCAGAGCAATAAATATTACCAGAAGCATTATCAGCAATTTTTATAGAGCAATAAATATTAATAAAAGCACTATTTTTCAGAGTTTCTCTTTTTCTGTGTGGAAATTCCATCCAGATGGATAGTCTAGGAGGACTACCAGCATTTGGGATTCCTGAGATGCAGCCACCACAGAGCTACTGAAGAGTACCCCGAACTGTTTCCAGTCCAGTGTTGGACATGCCAACAGCACTTCCTTGGCACTTACAGTAAGGCTGATGCTCCAAGGAAGCTACAAGCACGCATACACGTGCACTGTACAGTCAGTACTGCACATTGCAAGTCTGACATGGCCTGGCAGCAGTACGCAGCTGCCTGGAAAATCCCAGCTAGCAACATGGCAGCACAGACCATGGCCCATCCGGCACATATGTCTGCACCTTTCCACACTCACACCATCTCCTTCAGCACCAAAGTCCTCTCTGGAAATTTATTCCCTGGTGTGTAGGTGACGCTGGGGCCAACATCCCCTGCCCAACAGTCACCCAGGTGACTCTGACAGGGTTTACTTTGCAGTTCATTTATCACTTGATTTCTCTAAAATAAATTAAATGCAATTTTTTTTAACCAATAAATCTTCTGTTAGTTATGAGCCCTTGGTTTTATGCACCATTTGCCAGCTTGTACATCAGCAAAAGGGCTCTCAGCTTCATACAAATAGGTGTCACTGAATTCCTTCACCCAGATTTTTAAGATCAGAGACAGGGACTGTATCCCTGGAAAATGTAAAAAACCTGCCATCAAAGTACAAAGCCGGGAGCTGCTACTCAATGAGCACACACCAATTTCCTACACAAAGCATAGGCTCTCCAGAGCATGACATGAAGCTGCTCCAAGCAATGGTCACGGCAATGCTGCACAGGGGCAGTTGCTTCTTGAAGTCATACCTCTGTTTCATAGAAGAGTTGCATTATCAGTGAGGTGGGGAGTGCAGGAATAACAGAAAATTAAACACGACACAGTTTCTAATTAAGCAAGTGTTACCCATTCAGCATGCTGAGTGAGGTACCACTCTCATAGAAAAAACAATGTGTTACAGTTCAGTATTAACATAAAACAAGGGGAGTAATGAAGGATGCACAGGCAACCCTTAACCTGCAATTTCTTAATTTGGCCACAGCCCTAACCTGGCTTTATCGTTTTCCTTTCCCGTGAAGGCACAGGCTCAACCTCTCCATGTACACATAGCAGACAGCTGTCTCGGTGCCTGTAGGACCAGTTGCCCCAAGCCCACAGAGCTCCGTGGGTAAGAACCTCTATACAACGTTCAAGTAATGAACTACAGAACTGAAGATGTTTTTCACTTGCACAACCCCAGCTAGCTCCTTGAAATCAATATAAAGATCTTTAGATGAGATGGATGTATCACCTTGAAGGACACAAAATATCAAACTTATTAAATGTAGATTCCCAAACATAGGAATAAATTTTCTTGGCTAATATGTTTACTGTAAAATTTACTGTATTTCTTATTGTAAGTTAGCAAGAGAAATACTAAGCAGAAAGTGTGATGAAATTATTAAAAAGGACACTGTTTTCATTTCTCTTACATGATTAGAAAACCAGCACAGGAACTGGTTTTAATTTCCTTTTACTAGGAGAGTCCACTATTCATTGCTCGTTTAGAAACAACTATATTTTTTCTACATAACTAGAAATTTAAAACATCAATGTCACTGCTCCATACACTTTTTTCAGTATTGCAGAATTCCCTGTATTTAAAATGCCATTCACATTTGATAGTCCCTAGAACTCCATTTTATATACTTTTAAATAAGTATATTGCATAGGAAACGTGTGTGTGTGTGTATATATGTATATATATAAGGCATATAGTTGCTCAGGTTCTATCTGACTGGAAAACTGTTCATGAAAATCATTATTCCACAGGAAACCAAATAGTATCAGTTATTCTTTACAGTAAATTCATTTATCTAAATAATTTTAGCAGCACTTTGACTTCCACTCTATCACAGCTTCACAAAAGTAACAGCACTGTAGAAATTGTAAATAATTTCTGCAATGTTTAAATGAAGGACAAAATATTCAAACAACTTTTAACCCCGAGAATGGCACTACTTTGGGGGAAAGTCACGTTTAAAAGAAGGATTTATGCTATTTTGTTACTTTAAAGTCGATGGTATCCACTACATGTGAATGGTTTGCGAGAAAATGCTACTGTTGAATCCCCTGCATTTCCCAGAACATAGACTTGGAAAAATTTTCAGAGTTAAATGAAAGATCTCATTCAGTAACGGAGATTCGGTGGAAATCAGTGGTGAAACTTCAGTTGGCTTTACGATTTCAGGATCAGGCCCTAGCTGCTTCAGCTTTATAACATTTACGTCACTAAAAGCATATGCTACTGTATTTTTTCAATAAGTAGTATAAATCTGAGACCATATTAGGTATTCTTTGCTTTCAATTATATCGCAACACTTCTTTGTAAAACATTCAAGTAACAACACTCCCTATGAAAGTGTTGAGTGTTAAACCAAAAAACCCAACAAAATAAATGAAAAGATGAAGGTTTACAGCCATAGTGAAGCCATTTAGTAAGATGGATTAACCCAATTTTTTTTTTTTTTTTGAGCCCTTCGAACAATGAACAGTCTTGTAAGATATAATTGCTACTGGATGACATAACTACAAAAAAGGATAACATACTTTGGACTGTCCGACAGGTTGGGAAGATTATCTTTTCTAATGTAAACCTCGGGTCAAATCTCAGCAGCAGTAAATCTAACAAACTTTGCTAAGACTTTTAACTCTTTCTTGTGCCTTTGCTTGACTTTAAAACACATATATTTTTAAAGTATCCATGTATTTCTTCAAAATATATTTTTAATTTTACAATCCCTGGGTAACTTCCAGGGATTTATTTGTTATTAATTAGTATAATGCATGCTAACCAACATCCCCATGTCAAATTATTAGAGCATAACATGCAATGTCAAGTGAACATAAGTGGCACAGACATTCCAGCAAGCAGGGTAAATAACCTGCTCTTGAAACAGTGCTGAAACAATATGTAGATTTTAACATCTCTATTAACTGCAACTTCTCTGAATTCCCTCAGTAATTCCCATATAGGGCTAAGAGTATTTTTACCACAATCCATGCTGAAGTGGTCAACTTCTCTGCAAAACCTGCCTTGTTAAGAGTTAATTAACACTAGCATTAAATGTGTCCATTTACAGTTAAAACTGATTATACTATCCGAGACTATTATAAAAACATTATCTATAAAGCTGTTTGCACATACAATATACACAAAGACACTGGCAGGGCAGATTTTTATGTCTATGTAGTAAGGTATTTATTTATAACACCCCAGGAAAAGAAATGTACGTGTTTTAATAACCCTTACCTTGCCCTCTGCACCTCCAGCTGGCTTGTCCACCTCCTCCTCCTGTGTTTTCTGCTTTCCACAAGAAGAACTAAGCAAAAGATTAATAAAAGGAGTTTTGCAAAATAAGGCATCTTGCTGGAAATAGGAGTCGGGCACTCTGCACTCCAGTAACCTCCTGTAGTACAAGTCCCCCTGGGTTTAAGCATTGAATCAACTCTAATTCGCGTGTTCGTTGGCGATCGGTGGTAGAAACACTGCTTTCCCAACGTGCTGTTTTCCACAGGCATTCAGGGACTTCTCACTCAAAGCTTTTGCCTCATCACTGCTTAATGATTGGCCATTACTCATGAAGTTTGCCTCACCAAGCATTTCCACTGGGTCCTAAAGGATATTTACTAAAGCCATTATATAAAAACCCGCAATTCTGCATGCCGGCTTTTTGCTCAATCCCCTAATCTCAGGGCAGCGCTATCCTTCTGCCAGACTGTGTAAAACTGGGCTGTCCCTTTTCATTAGGCTTTCCAGATTTTCCATTCCTTCGCGTGGCATCTTTTTCAACTGGAAACAGCCTGTGCCATGTTTCAGACATGTATCACTGTAAAATGTACACATTTTGATGGTTCTGTAGCAGTTAAAATCTTATTTACCAGTTTAGTCTGGCTCTTTATGCTGTTGAAGATAAAAGGTGAGCTATTGCCTCTGAAAATGATGATTTTATTTACTGTTAACTTTTAAAGGAAAACTAAAACACAGTAACCTCCAAAGTATCTATACATGCCATAGACTCTTTACATAAATCAAGTCACCATTAATATTTATTTTTTCAAATAGGTATTTGCACAATCAGGCATTTTAACTTTTAAAATAAAAGTCTGAAATAAAAATGAAAAGCTACAAAGCAGCTATTTCGTTAATCACAAGGAAGAGGCTGTTTTCAGAAACCACTCAAAGCTTATTTTCTCATAGCCCATTCAAAGGGCAACATAGACTGCCACGTTGCAGAAGATTTAGCTGCTTTACTAACCAGTGTGTGGTACAGGTACGAGAGCAAAAGTTTGCTTGGCACAGCAGTGAGGCTCTAAGGAAAACAAAAGCACATTCAGAGCAAATTTCGAGGAGCAAGTGGGTCAAAACCCAGCAAAACTGTCTTTTGGGTCAGACCTCCTTCAGAACTCTCTTCTGTGAGCCCAGGTTTGCAATACTTGAATAGAACAGGTATTCAACCAACATACCAACTAGGAAACACAGCTACTTTTATTTTAGAGGCTACAGGATCTAGAGAGGTTTTGGGGGGGGGTTGGTGTGGGGTTTTTTGGTTTTTAATTTCTGATGAAATAAATATACAAATTAGGTGAAAACACATCAAGTAATATATTGACATCAAATTGTTCTGCAGCAGAATGTGTACGTAACTGCTGAATTGGCTGAACAAAGTACATACTTTTGTCTGAACTTCTTAAGAAAACTATTTTTTGAACTTTGTTCCACTGTACCTGCAAACAAGATTATCAACAATCCACAAGAAGTGCTAAAAAGGAACTCAGGTTTTGCTTTAACTTCCACGTCCCCCTTAGACACACAATGGGCCTTCCTTATTTTAGAAATTGTTATAGCTACTTTAATGTTTCACAACACTAATACATACTGTATTTAACAAAATTTAGGAAAGCTGTAGGTAGCTTGATAAATACTTGCTGAGAAACAGGATGAGAATCTCACTTAAGTCAGTGCTATCGTGTTTGACAGCAACAAAATGAGTTAGCTAAATTTCATTGCCTTTGAAATAAACATGCTAGAATACATTTAAATGTGAACAATAATACAAGAGGAAAATTATCCCACTGATTGCTTTCTTCTACTTCACCGCAATACTTAAACATTGACAGACAAAACCTCTCAAAAACCTAACAACTGTAGGTCTACTGCTTGGATATGTGATTTCACAGCATCCATGAATATTATGAGTTATTTTTTTAATAAACTAATAATACAGAAAGCCTCTGGGTCCAATATTGATTTTATGTTAAAAAAAACGCCACTGAAACGAAAACAAAAAAAACCCCACAAACAAAAACAAAAGGCCGTGTAATACTTGAAACATAACTGAAGACTGGCTTGAAACTGTTTATTACTGCCAGGGTTTTAATAAATATTTCTCTTAAGCGTGTTCATATATATGAGAATTTAAGTATAATAAGGTTTAAATTTTCTTTAGTAAATAAAACCGCATATGAAACATTCAGTTCAACACATTATGTATATTTCCGGTATAATTAAAAGACAATAGCTCTGGGTAAATAATTATATTATATATTTATAACTATTGCAAGAATAGACATGTTTTATATAATCTTCAAATTTAAAAAAACACGATATACAATTGTGAGTATTAGAAGAGGACATTCAAATCTTGCAAAAGATTATCCAATCTTTCTTCCAAAAAATAAAAATCAAAATAAAGCAAGTAGTTTTCCGGCCCCTGCTTTCCTCCCCTACTCCTTTTCCCCTTTCACACACACAAAGCAGCATCACAACCAATTCGCATGTGTTCCCCTTCTAGAAATGTGTCACGGTAAATAAAAGTGGTTACAAAACTGTATTCCCTCTAAATTAAGAGTTCACTGGACACAAACACATAGTAGTGTTTCATTTTATAATTCCTTCTCCAATGTCAAATCTTGTACTAACTTAGATGGGGTGATTAAATGCATTTACATTCCATAAAAAAGTGAATCAACCACTTTTTTTAAAATTGCCTTTTTCTAGTTAATAAATTACTCAGATTGACTCCCCTCCTACATGCCTTAATGTTACTATTCCACTGCACTGTTTCTCCAAGTATCTAGTGGGTACTCAATTAACACTTGTTGGTAGTTAAAACTTCCAACTTCGCTTTTCTTACAATTAATGTATCTGTAATGTATCTGTAGGTACATTAACATTCATAAGGATTTAAGCGTAAATACAAAAAGTAATCTTTGTAAACAGTTCTCATGTCATACCCAATACAGAATGTTCAATGAAGCATTCAGGTCACTGCTGTTACGACAAACAACCTTATAACTCAAATATATACTCGTTAGCCAAGCATATTCTACGAAATATAAGAGCTGCCAATGCAAAAGTCAGAAGGACAATCAGAACAGTTGATCCAGTGTGGTTCATGTTGACTCTTTGTTGCTGTACCCGATTAAAGTCAGTCGAAGACGGAGCTCGTCTCTGAGACTGCTGCTGGGCACGGCGCTGCCGAGGACTCATAGACGTGTTAGTGGACACAGGCGGAGTGTGCTCTTGACTGGCTGCTGCACTGCTATTCTGAGTTTCAGACTGAAAAGGAAACATGGAGAGTTGTGAGGCAAGATAGTGCGTAAGACTAGCAAGGAATAAAATCATTAGGACTAAAATATGCTCTTCAGATAATTGTTAATACATGTCACTAGTAATTACGAGATTGCTATAGCCATCATTTTTGTCCATACACTATCTTGAGAAGAAGTCTATTTCAAGCTGCAAATTAGCAGTTCTAAGGATAAGAAAAGTCTGAAGAAAGCCTGTCAAACAGTATTTGAATTCTAGATTGGTTTCAAATCCAGAGATTTCAAATATCTTTGTCTAGGATTTGCGTAACTCTTTGCAGTTCAAGAAATCTTTAATAATCCTCCAGATAGTTAAGTCTCTGAGGATTTGTAATGTCACCTATACTGAAGGGGAAACAAGTTGGGGAGGGCAAGAAAGGAAGAAGTCCAGAGAACTATAATTAAACAATGCTGCACTGCTTCCTGTGGACAGCTGGGTCCAAAAGTCTGTTCTCATCACCACCACCACCACCACCACTGGAAAAAAACAAAACAAAAATCCTGAATACAGAACACCTAAGTGATTCCAACACGAGTTATTGAGCACTGTACTTATGCATGCACACATCTATTGCCCTCTACTGGTCAAATCCTGGTCTACCATTAGGTGCAGTAAAAAAAATAAACACTGGCAACTGATGTTCAGCTCAGAAGAATATTATTCCAAAGAAAATAATTTTTCAGTTTGTAAGACTGAAACTATGGGTTCTGATATTCCAGCGGCCTAACCCTGCTGGCAATACATAAAGGCTCAAACTTCCAACTTTTTAATATTAAAAATAGTGACACGGCACAGTTGTGGGAAATCAAAATTGAACTGTGTAAAAATGTTTGTATTTAAAAAAAAAAAAAAAAGTAGCTCTGACAAAAGTTGTTGGTTTTTTTTAAGTCTTCTCTTCATTTCTCAGAACAGTTTGCAGGTATCCCCACTTACAGCAACTTGCAGCTACTTTCCAGAGTTACCTCTCTCCCCACTCCCTTCTTCTAAAAGATTGATTACTGTTACAGCAGGTAAAACTAGAATTCTGGACATTTTATATTTGCTTCCAAGCAAAGGCCTTTTAATAGAAACAATATCCATAACCTTAAGCACTGTTTCAGCCAGCTGCTACATCTGCAAAAGATACCCTTTCCACATGGCCAGACAGAGAATGTCCTCAACTGTGTATCAGGTTTGATGATCCACAAAACAGTAGCACTTGGTCCAGTGACTCTTTGGCCACATATTCTGCACGTGGGAGAAGAATTCCAAATTTTCACCTAGTCAGTGATTCGACTAGCCCAGGGAAGAGACGTTCCTTTCCTATATCTTCATCATTAGTATTTCCCACTGTTAATTATCAGCAAGGAAGGACTGATATAATTACTTGCCACATTTGACAACTTGCCTGTTTACACAGGTTTCTTGCCTAAGCAAGCAAGTGGCTTGGGTAGCTTCAAAGAAAAATGTTTTTAAAAGATTTATTTTATCAGCAGAGACAGCCAAGAACACCATGAGCAACTTGCCATGGTTTCCACTACACCGCAGAAGAAACTCATTCTACTCCATACTGAAGCCACTTGAAAGCTCCTCATGCCAAGGAAAATAAAGACTTAGGGAAGCTGAGCTTTTGAAAAATGAAGTTCCGAGATTCACCTACACTCCCATCTTTCAGAAGGGGAGAGGTAAAGAAGTGAATTCAGCACGCAAGAACTGCAAATTCAGCAGGCAAAGTGTTATTCTTCTTAAAGTAGCTTTTAAAAAAGGAATAATAAAAAAAAAGAAGTCTAGAAATATTCCTGATCCTTCATACTTACCAATAAAAGTAGCTAGCACTGGCTGTCCCCACACCTGGATTTCTTCCCAACACAGCAAATTTTTAACTTAAAAATAAAACAAAAAGGCCCTGTTCTGAATGGGACAAGGTACCATACACTGACGTGAACAGAGCTGTGATTCAAGAGAAACCTCACTGAAAATTGCAAGGCTTTAAATTATCCTTTTTGGAGAAAATTATATAAATGTATCAGGACAGCAGAAAACTGACTGCTTCACCCAAAGCTGAGCTAACACACTGCCTTGTGATTTCCAAAATAATCAATGACCAAGTATTAGCAGACATGCAGAAGCAAGTTAGATAAGAAAGGAGTGATCATTACCCAATATAAGTTTGGGACCAGATGCTACTATATCTTAAAATAATATATACATCTAGATAAAGATTTTTTTGTTTGAAGACTTAATTGTTAAGAATCCCCAAAATGGCAGATGGGCTGTATTATAAATTTAAAAAATCACAATCATCTTGTCTTCACTTACGGCAAGTTTTTAAATTCTCCTTAAGCAAAAATGTCAAGATTTTTACACTAACACAACACCTCACATGACACAATTTCCATCCAATTTTAAGTAATTTTCTGCTAAACCGTACTGGAAATTCTGGGGATGAGGGCTTAATGAGCTAAAAATAAAAATGCTTAATAAGAGCTACATTGTAGCCACCTTTACCACTTGATCTTTACAGTCACTGAATATGCACTTTATGTGTCATATTGTTTCTGAAGCTTCTGAAATTGTTAGAACTGGTAGAAAACTTTGCTCCAAGGACATCTGAGTTTGATGAGTAGGGCAAGTTCAGTAAAATGTACATATATTAGAATTAAGAAAAAGTTCTACTGTATAACAAAATGCAAGTAAGGAAATTTACACTATATTCAGTCTACTGAAGAATGGTAGTATTCACTGCATCATTTATGTCTCCAGGCTGTTATTTTAAAAATTTTGATCAGAAAGCTGGAAGTATTAAATAATCTTAGAAAGGTTGTTTTAAAAATATAGCAAACTCTAGGAACTCAGAACCATATAAATCCTCTTGGTTTTTGAAGCCTCTTTCAGTTATACTCATGATCTCAGAAAGATACAGAAATAAGAAGGTTTAAGTATAAGTGAAATACACGTTTTGTCTATATAACTTCCAACTGAAGAACAGCTAAAGTTTGACACAACATGGCTTAAAGGCTAATAAGAAAAATGTCTATTTTTTAATGAATCAAAGTAGGGCCAAGTACTCCCGATTGCCAAGACATTTAAAATTGTTGCTGTATTATTACAAAACTTAAGACACCACTTAATAGTGATAAAAGGAAACACTTTTTAACAATGTATCACTCGGAACATATGATTAAAAATAAGGGCTTTATAAATCTCATGTATCAGGACATAGCCTCATTTTCTCACAGAAACCTCCCTCATCATTTCAAGATTAGTTGACTTCAGTTATACTGTATTTCATCACTCCTCATTGTAACACTTCATCTGGCCAGTATATTAGTGCAGGACACTACTACAGTATATTGTTTAATAAGAGGTGTACTGAGGTTTAATGTATTCCCAGGTTATCAGCAAAAAGTCTAACCACAGTTTTTAGCTTGTCACTTTGATACTTAATAATAATTATAATTTTATTCATTGACTATAAGCACCAAAGTAGGACATCATTTCACATCAATACACTAAAAGTAGGTTGCTACAGGCATGGTAGGAGTTCAGACTCCCTTAATAGTCCATGTGGATTTAGCCAGTGCAATCAGGGGGACAGACAGAGTAATGCAACCTACCAGCCTCTGCTTCTCAGTGAGCTCCAGCGCTTTCCAGCCTCCGCTAACTAGTACCACAGACTGTGATCAGAATTTTGTACCAACATTTAGGTGACCACTGGCATAGTAGGTGACTTAATCTGGACCCGAGTCCAACCTGAGTATCTACAACATATTCATTCAAAAACATTCTTCTGCTCAGATGTGGAAGAATCTCATTTTCTTAATGCTAAGGGCAATTACTTTTATCAATCCAACTTCCAGCAGTACCTTGCTTGCAATATGAATACTCAAACAGGAGTGAAAGCTGACAGAAGGGAAAGTTAATTCAAAGTATCTTTTCTTCCGATGGAATGAGAAATTCTCTCTGCAGGAATAAGGCCGTGTGGAACATGGGGAATAGACTCAAAAGCGATGCCACGCTACAGACCCATTTCAGTGTGTTCTTCACACAAGAATTCAGTTAAACCTATCCCAGGAAGGGCATCACAATTGCCCTGCCATTAATTCATTGCAAAAATCTCTGTCCTTTCAAGCAGCTTAAAGGTAAAAATCATGGAATAGACAATTGTTGCTGGAAAGAACAAACTCGTCCATGAAGCAGTCTGCAGATTGGTTTTTCCACAGTAAAACATAGCCTACAGATTCCCTCCTCTTCACCCACAGGTAGACCCTTTCCTTAGCATCTATTTACCACCATATTTTTAATGAAGACTAGTTACAACTGTTCTAAGAGCAGAAGAAAGGTAACACTCTGTTCTTCCTGCACGATTACTGCTATTTTTTTCCCTCTGCATTGTGTAGCAGGACGTAAGGTCCCACGACTTTAGCATTCAGCACATTTAATCTACTATACCAGAAGGAATTATGCAAGCTAATACAAGGATTCAACATTGGGTCTACCTCTGCCCTTTTTATTCTCAAAGGGCATAAATCTCAAGTTAACAACAGCAGATTTTCTACAAAAGCTTTAATTAAAAACACAGTTGTAGTGTAAGTGGTAAACATTTTATCCGAGAAAAAAAAAAATAGTTTTGATTTTGCCCACATCCAACACATACAACTTAGTACAGTAGAATTAGGTCTTCACACAACAAGAACTAACCCAACAAACTGATTTGACACATGCAAGAAGCTCAGCTGAGTAGAAAGGGTCTGAGGTTTCCATGGATACTCTTTCACACCTATTAGCATATCAAGGCCTCCGGCCCCCTACTCTGAGATTTCTATTAACTTTCACATGAATAAGGACACAAAAATAGCAAGCTCAAATTCTTTAAAATAGTCTTTCCTGTTACACATTTCTTTCTTCCACTGTGTGGCTCTAAGTCCTCACTCCCCAATGGCTCCAGAAAATTCCTAACACTCAAAATGTGGCAGCTCAGACACACAGATTTTGCTTCAAACTCAAGCTAACAATCATGAGTGTGACAGTCTGATCCCTTAAAACATGAATCCACGTTTCATCATTAACAGTTTATTACATATATTTTTTACACACATTTATATTTTTAAAGGTCTCATTTCACATAGACTGTTCTGCTGAAAATTAAGTTAATCATTACTTATCAAATCAGCATAATTGATTAACACAAATTTCTTAGAAATGGGATTAATCAAAAAAATCAGTCTCTTTTTCCTCAAGAAAATGCTAGCAATGCCTTGGTATTTTGGCTAGTTCTACTATATTAGCCAAGATTTGTAATAAGAAGAATAAAATAAAATGGTTTATTAAATCCTGAACAATCTGGAAAAATCCTTATTGTGGGAAAAAAGTATGCTATTAGCATGTTTATATTTCTACATAGCTTGAAAATATGTTGCAAACACGCAACAGATGGTCTGACTTTATTTGACATGTTTTAGTTTTGTTAATCGATCTGCAGCCCCATCCTCTCTAAAAAAGACAGCTTAGCCGGGATTTGCCTGCAATTTATCAGTGAATTTAGATTGCATTTACCACAGTCATAACAGCAGCTGCCTTGGCCCACCACCAGGCCTCGGTCACTTCTGAAACCATTATGTAAGCCCTACACCTAGCAGCATTAAAGCTAAGTGTCATACTTCAAATGGTAAGCATATTTTAGTCATATTTACTTAAGAGGTTATAAAAACCAGGAAGATATCCTTAATTAATATTTAAAAGCTACAAATTATCACTGAAACATTTTTTGCCTCTGGCTAAGAATTCTGTTGCAAAAACCTGTGATATATTATGCAGATGGCAAATTGTAGTACTTCAGACACCGTAATATTTTAATGAACTGTTAACCCGTACATTAAAACAACTACTGGGAACAAGAATTGCTAAAAGAAGATTATTTATTGTTTTTAAGAGAAGGAAGCAAGAGCAAAGAGATTGCTATGTCTAAAAGTGATTCGGCATACTATTTGTTAAAGTTTACACATAGATTTTATATAAAAGTATGCACAAGTTCTAGAAGAAATGTATGAACTACGTACTCTTAATGAAGCCTCCAATCAGCTTAACAGTACTGATTTCATGTTCAGACTATGCCTGTACTTGCACTGATAGAGCTCAAAGACGGACCATACCGTTGCACTTGTCGTATCCTGGAATGCTCTAGCTGCACCATCCTGCTGGGGCTCATGTAAAGTGGCAGAGTGGTTCAATCCTGAAATGTTTGAGGGTCCAGCATCAGGCTTCCTGGATGCATTGACTTCTGCCTACAAGGAGTACACGTGTACACTTCAGAGAAAAGATCAAAGTTCCTCCAAAAAGATTTGGCTTATTTTGGAATGTGTGTTTTAATGCACGGAGAAGATGAGACTTACTGAAATGTAATAATGAAGTATGCCAACTGCAGTTCAATTACACACCAACAGGTTTAAGAAATTCTCATTCTTTAGAAATAAGACTTTAGAAGTGCAAACATCAGTTTGAAAAATAATTTTGTTTGCTCATAGCAACAGGTATAACATTCAAAAAATGCACAGATATATAGAGCAAAAAAGAAAATTCTTTAGAAAATCCAGGACAACATTATGCCAGAAATAACACCATTTTTTAAAACTTCTGTTTCTCATGTCCTTAAGTGAATGCTGAGTACTGTTGTTACAAGTGAACTGATATAGCCTGTTTCTCAGCAGAGCTAACTAGCCTCCGATAAGTGCTAATTTAACGTGGCTAAACTGGTTCTAGTACTGAAGTTGCCCCACAGCCAGAGTGGACATATATGCATGGCACTACACTGTGTCAGGCACACATACCTCAGTTTCCAGTATTTAAATTTCAGCACAAGCAGAGCAAAAGAAAAAATACAAGTCTTATAATACTGCTTTTGTACACATTTATAAAATGTCTAATAAGCATTCAATTCCCAGAATTTAGGTTTCACGCTTTTGGAAATCTGAGACAAGAGATCAGTAGTGACATGTAGAAGACCATAAACAAACCTCTTGTGAAAACAGTATATATGCCTGCAATAATGCCATGGGAATGGAAAAGGACATAGCATCATAGTCCTGAACTGAAACACTTTAAAATTTATATATTTTTTTTAAAAAAAAGTCACGACCAGATCAATTTTTGTCAGCAAGCAAGTCATCTCCCAAGTCATGTATCTAGATCTCAACTTACTGTAAAGATGACAATTCCAAATCTGATACCTGTCTTCAAATGCAGATATAGGTAGTGGCAGTAGTAGTAAGAAATACAGTGTATTAGAAAACAACCAGTTATGCTGATAACAAGCTAGTAAGATCACAAGATAGTAATATTCTTTCACGATACTATTTTGTGTGAGGAAATTAAAATCCCTCTTTCTTGATGTATATTACCTCAGGAGAATCCAAAAAGTATGTCAATAAAACAACCTGAACATGAATTTAAGATTTAAAAACACTTACAGTCTGACAAAACTGCTTTCCTTTTGCACTTGGCTATTATGGACTCTAATATTAGACAGGACAAGTTATGACTCAAATATGGACTAGCAACAAAGCAACACAGGATTATGACTAATTTAGGCTGCAGTGGACCTCTAGATGTCACCTGGTCCAACTCCCTCCTCAAAGCAGAGTCATGTTCAGTCAAGTTTTGAACATCTCCAAAGATGGAGATTCCACAGCCTCTCTGGGTAGCCTGCTCCAGCATTTGACAACCTGCAGGGTGAAATTCCCTTTCCCATACCCAGTTGTAAGTTGCTTCCCTGGAACCTGTGACCACTGCTTTTCATAATTCTGCTTTTTCCAAGAACAGCTCATTTCATCTTTAGTGTTAATCTCTATAAAGCACATAAACTAAAATAAATCAAATGCACATTTTGTAGTGTATGAAAGTACAATGTCTAGTATGCTCGACTGAAGTCAGACTAGCATTCAAAAAAACAAAGCACTTGAAAGTTCCCAAAACTGAAATATCTTTTTTGTCACCTAGTCCTCTTTTCTCAGCTCTTACCTTCAAGGAAAGATGATGAACAAATGTATTGGGTTTGCATGGCAAGGTTTTAGTACCAGGGGTGCTACAGGAGTGGTTTTGTGAGAAGCTGCTAGAAGCTTCCCCCACATCTGATGGAGCCAATGCCAGCCAGCTCCAAGATGGACCCGCCACTGGCCAAGGCCAAGCCCATCAGCAATAGTGGTAGTGCCTCTGGGAGAACATATTAAAGTAGGGAAAAAAGTTGTTGCGCAACAGAAACTGCAGCCAGAGACCGGAGTGAGAGTATTTGAGAGAAACAACCCTGCAGACACCCAGGTCAGTGAAGAAGGAGGGGGAGGAGGTGCTCCAGGCACCGGAGCAGAGATTCCCCGGCAGCCCGTGGGGAAGACCATGGTGAGGCAGGCTGTCCCCCTGCAGCCCATGGAGGTCCACGGTGGAGCAGATATCCACCTGCAGCCCGTGGAGGACCCCACGCCGGAGCACGGGGATGCCTGAAGGAGGCTGTGACCCCATGGGAAGCCCGCGCTGGAGCAGGCTCCTGGCAGGACCTGTGGCCCCGTGGAGAGAGGAGCCTGCACTGGAGCAGTCTGTGCCTGAAGGACTGCAGCCCATGGGAAGGACTCATGTTGGAGAATTTTGTGGAGGACTGTCTCCCATGGGAGGGACCCCACGCTGGAGCAGGGGAAGAGTGTGAGCAGTCCTCCCTGGAGGAAGAAGCAGCAGCAAAGACAAGGTGTGATGAACTGACCCCAACCCCCATTCCCCATCCCCCTGCGCTGCTGGGAGGGAGCAGGGAGAGAAAACAGGGAGTGGAGTTAAGCCCAAGAAGAAGGGGAGGGTGAGGGGAAGGTGTTTTAAGATTTGGTTTTTATTTGTCATTACTCTAATCTGATTTGACTGGTAATAAATTCAACCAATCTCCCCAAGTCGAGTCTGTTTTGCCCCTGATGGTAATTGGCGAATGATCTCTCCCTGTCCTTATCTTGACCCCTGAGCCTTTCGTTATATTTTCTCTCCCCTGCCCAGCTAAGGAGGGGAGTGATAGAGCGGCTTTGGTGGGCACCAGGTGTCCAGCCAGGGTCAACCCACCACAACATATTTAAATGTAATAATGAGGGTAAGTGGAGAACTGATTTTACTGCAAAATATGCCTTATGATGGCAACAGGTAGATAAACCGTATTGCTTTATAGTAATGCATATGCTATTAGTCATCTATCTTTTGTTTTGGGGTTTTTTTCTTCTTTTAAGTGGAATGGAATTTATGGTATATAGCACCTAAAATGCACATAACAGTTTGCAAGTCAATGTAAAGCTGATAAAAAAAAAGTAATGTTGTATTAAACCAGACAGGAATAAAGTTGGAGGCTCACAGAAGCAGGAAAACTGTAATGAGGAAATGAGGTTTGTTATTTTTTTTCCTGAATTTCATATTGCTTTCTCAATACCACACATGGGGTTTTTTTATAAGTTACCATTTTGCTTAAGGCTGCTATGAAATAATTTCTCGTAATCCTAGGATCATCTAGAAAAAGTTAGGCTATCTGTTCTTTAAGGATCAAGATAATGCAGAGACTGCTAGTATGTTTCCTAGTAGAGAGGCTTTCTCAAATTACACACTAAAATCAGCAATCTGGTGTTAAATCTTACCCCGTAAATTGACATGGAATATATCCAAATGATTAAAAACTTTTATATTCCCTGCTAGTAATACATACTATTAGTTTACTACAATCACATCAATTGAATGCCTCGGCCTAACATCAAACAATAACAAAGTCAAGTGAAGCAGAGAAGCAGGAAGCTTAGAAGAAACCCAATCCCTAAAATTTTATTTGAGAAAGGGAGGGAAGGTGCAACCAGCAGAGAGAACTGATTTACCTTGTAAAAAACCCACAATGGATTGTAAAAGGCTGTAGAAACCTGAGGTTTTTGTTCATTTTTCCCTCGCTGAATGCTTGTTCTTAGGAGGTGGAGTTAAGTATGTGGATAAAGGGAACACACCAATATTCTTTAAAGATTGATGTCCCTAAGTCTTTCATTTTAAAACTGAAAAAAGGTACGAAATGTAAGCTGAGTTCTTTCTAAAAATAAAAATTATACTCTGATATTTCTAGAATTTCTGTGAAGATTAGCAGTTCTTACGTAAAAATTAATCCTACACTTTTTTAACCCGTATATATTGTAAAAAAGGCAGGAGCAGGCAGTCCTTTGCTTCTCTGAGTAGCCCAACTTTAGAACTCTGTCCCTGTATCTCCTCATCTTTGTAAAATATTTTGTGATGTTTTTATCATAAGCATTACTACACACAGACCCAACAATGTCAACAAGTCTAGATGTGAGATCGCACAGGAATATGCAGGTCCTGCAAAACTGGCAGTAATGCTCAGGCAATCTTCACTCTCATGGCACACACACACAAAAAGGTACTCTTCAGGACAGCGTTAGGAGAACATTGGTGATAAAAGGGGACATATTAGCATCCTGACCTTAGTGAGGATATATTCTGCACCAATGCCACATTGTCATAATGTATTTCATTGTAGTTCCCTGCCCTCATGCACAGCAGTCTTCCTTAGTGGCCAATTTAAGAGTTTAGAGGAAAATTCAGTGAAAAACAACACTGCATGCAAGACATGCAATTTTCTAAGGCACGTATTTGGCTAAACAAACCTTACTTTCACTGAAACACAAACTAGAGAACACATTTCTGGGTAACAGCAACTTCCATTCCAGACTTCAACTTTCAGTATCTTCAGCTGCAGAGTAGTTCAAAAGAATTTGCAACCATTTCCCAGTAGGAATATGTTTTATTCCTTCCATAAGGCAAAAGGGGCAGGGACAGAAATCACAAAGGAAAAAATACTAGGTTAGCTTTGCCCAAACTTTCCTAACACTTTTATGATAAGACTAATTCTGGAGAATTTAATCAAGTTATTAATGACTGAAAACACAGAAGTAAAAGCAACATAGTTAGGCAGTTCTTACCACAATGCTCACCACCAAAATTAAAACTAATCAATCAGTGCTTGAGATGCACAATTTATTAATTGGCACACTGCAAGAGATCCATTCCTATTTTCATCTTTCAGACTATCCTAAAAGATCAGGTTTCCATGTAGTGATTGATGAAGGTGTATGAAATGATGAATGTTTCTAAAATTTACAAGTTTTTCCTCTTTTTGTTTTTTTTTTTTTATTTGTATCAACCAGAGATAAAAGTTTAAACAGTGACTTCACCTTGAAGCTAATTTGTCTGGCAAGTTCTTTAGCCTCCTTGTCCGCCTGGCTTGACACACTTCCGGATGTTAGTGGTAAGAGGGCTGTCTTCATAGATGTGCCACACATTTCACAACAGAAGTCTTGTGACCTGGCCACAAATGACATAGCTCAGAATAGCATGTTCTCATAATGTTCTTGTGTGCTTGTTTAAAAAAAAACTATTTGCAAAACAATCCACAGAAAGACAAGTGGTGTCAAGACCAGTAGCTTAAAAGTACTTCCCCTTGCCCCAAATCACACTGTCTTGAATATGTTCAGAATTATCTATACTACAAATACATATTCGCTCATGTCATTTAGGAAAGTATTAACAACTGACTTGCATATTGCTATTATCTATATTTTATTAATAATTTGTTACATTTTAAAACTTACTTTATACCTGCAGCAAATTAAAATTGTAAAATTATAAAGATCTAACTATTATTACAAATATAAAATTGGACCCGGGAGCTTGAACCTTAAATCCAGGAATTTCAGCTTCTGTGAGAGCACTGCCTTTCCTCCGCTGCACTCGTAATTTTTCTATAGGGCATACTGCAGGCAGCTCTCCAAGACAATGAGAAACCACACAGCCTTGATAGTACAGTACCAAGACCAACCCACTAAACCCTACCTCTCAGGAGGGTTTATTAGCTTTGACTCAGTGCCATGCTAACAGGAAAGTTGCAGCTTCCAATTTGTAGGCAGGTGTGAGCTTATTCTGCCTGTACTCTGAGCCAAATAACATACTAGTTACAATTTGGAATACAGTAACTTTCTTATACATGGGGATATGGCCTTTCAAGTACCTTCTCCTTCCCAGATGGGAAAGGAGAAAGACTAAAAAAAACCCCACAGGTATAAGAGTTCATTTAAGGATAATCACAGAATAGTTGAGGTTGGGAGGGACCTCTGGAGATCATTTAGTCCAGTCTCCTTGCTCAAAGGAGGGTCAAGCAGAGCATGTTGCTCAGGTCCGTTTCCAGTCACATTTCTAATACCTCCAAGGTCAGAAACTCCACCAGCTCTCTGAGCAACCTGTGTTAGTGCTTTGACCATCTTCACAGTAAAAAAGTGTTTTCTTGCATTCAGATTGGATTTTTTGGGTTTCAGTTTGTGCCCACCCATTGCCTCTCATCCTGTCACTGGATGCCACTGACAAGAGCCTGGTTCCGCCTTCTTTACAACTTCGTTTCAGACATTTGTACACACGGGTAAGATCCCCCCCGAGCCTTCTCTTCTTCAGGCTGAACACTCCTAGCTCTTAGCCTCTCCTTGTATGAAACATGTTCCAGCCCCTCAATCATCTTCATGGCACTGCACTGGATTCACTCCAGAAAATCTGTATCTTTCTTGTATCCTGACCCGGACACAGCCCCAACCTGGACCCAGCACTCCAGATGTCTCACCAGTGCTGAGTACAGAGGAAGGATCACCTCCCTCAACCTACTAGCAATGTTATCCTGGGCTGCATTAGGAAGAACATTAGCCTTCTTTGCTGCAAGGGCACATTGCTGCCTCATGATCAGCTTGGTGTCCACCAGGGTCCCCTGGTCCTCCCCTTCCAAGCTCCTTTCCAGCTGGTCGGCTGCTGTTACTCTTCTCCAGGGGCAGAACTTTGCTATTCTCTTTGTTCAACTTTATGAGATTCCTCCAGCCCATTGAGGTTCCTCTGGATGGCAGCACACCTTTCTGGTGTACCAGCCACTCCTCCCAGTTTTGTATCATCTGCAAACTTGCTGAGGGTGCACTCTGTCCCATCATCCAGGTCATTAATGACACTAATAGCACTGGCCCCAGTATTGACCCCTGGAGTACACCAGTAGTGACCATCCTGCAGCTGGACTTTGTGCTGCTTACCACAATCCTTTGAGCCAGGCAGCTCAGCCAGTTCTTAATCCACATTACTGACCCCACTTAACTAGGCTGTACTTCATGAGTTTTTTCTATAAGGATATTAAGGAAGAAGCATCCAAAGCCTTGCTAAAGTCAAGATAAAAAAATCCACTGCTTTCCCCTTGTCCACTAAGCTAATCATTTCATCATAGTCACAAATCTAATTTTAAGTTAATTTCCAAGTTAATTTCCTAAAAATCATTCAGAAGGAGTTGCTTCAGACTTTTTTGTTGTTGTTTCATTATTATTATTTACTTAAGGGAAATGATGCATCATTATTTTGGTTGTTTTCTCCCCCACTTACACTTACTATCAATTCCATCATACTCATTTTCCCTCCACGCTGCAATTACCACTGTATCACAATGTTAATTACACCTCTAAGCCTGAATTTCAGACGAACCTCTAATTCAACCACACAATGCTGGAAGGAACACAGCCCTCTCAAAGTATTTTGTTTGAATGTAAGTCCTGAGTTTGCACAGTGTTCAGGAAAAAAAAAAAAAAAAATACACACAAAGCATAGAACTTTTTTTTATATTTGGAATAAATGCAAAAGAACAGACTGAAGTGACTTACTTTCTACTCAATGCCTTACCCTAAAAGAGAGTGTATATATATGTACCTACAGTAACAAACTTAGTGCTTACTTCTTTGCAAGAGCTCTTCTTTCTTCTGGTGTATAATCTAGAGATCCTATTGCTCCTTCACCTTTGGTTGGCATAAATCCAATAATAGCTAGTAAAGCTGTTCTTACTAAAATGGGAAAACAGAGATACAAACAAGGTTGCAGAAACAACTGTTACTTCATCTCACTCTACACTCAGTATAGAAAAGTTGCAGTTCTGCCTGCAAAACTTTTTGTCCAAAGGAGTGGTCTGAATTTCATACAAGCAGCACTGGGTTTTTTGGTACACAGCAAGGCTTTCTTCATTTTTTAAAATTCACATTATAAATGAAAGGTAAGGCCTTATCCTTCCATCAGCCAACACAGAGAAGAAACGATAAGTTGTCAAAAAATGTTGCATCAATATAATAATTAAGAGTTCCAGACTTTAAAAATCGGTTCTGAAGAAAAAAGGTAAGGCAGAAATAACATAAAAATGGCAGGGGGAGGGGTGGGGGGGAAGAGGAGGATTCATAAGGCATTCTTCTTCTCCTGTGTGCTTTCTACCAGACACGATTTCTGCAGTTTAGTGCACACAAGCTCAGTGGTTTTCTTTTACACGATATACCGCAGAATTTGTTCCTTTTATGTCATCATGCTGGGGAAGGAGCTTACTTAAAAATACTAATAAGAGTTCATAACAGAATTGTCATCTAAACCATTTATTTTGATAGTATCTATCCTTCAATTTTGTTTTACATAGTCATGTAATCTAAGAATTCAAGACACTTTGCTAGTAGATTTGGTAAATAAATATCACATGAAAAGTACCACAAAACAGAGATAGGATATCTACACCTCCTACTTAGAAGACGGTATTTTCTACTCTTTAAAAAAAACATAGGAGATTTTACAAAGTTGAAGAGTGGTCTGCTAGAAAATTCCTAAGATCTTATCAACATATTTTAAAAGCGCAACTGATATCCTAAGAAATAATTGATGTACTGTACTCAGCAAAACTAAAATTATGTAAACACAGAAATATTGCCTTGGATTAATTCTGCCAACTCTCAATTTCTGTGATAACAAAACTTAAAAAAAAAGGTAGAAAACATTCAGTTGTTCTGAACTCAGACCACATTGTCTTTCCTCTTGAGTGTTCAGAAGTATAGCATCAAAATTAAAAGCTGACCACACCCCCCTCTATCAATATTCAAGTTGGTTTTAGTGATTATACAAAAACAGGGTAAAAGTAATACAATTTAAAGTATTTTCACGTAAGAACAAATTAAAAAAACAAAACAAAACAAAAATACCAAAGAATATTCTAAGTAGTCTGAGAATTCTTAATGCTTGGGCATCCAAATAATTAAGAGCTTACCATCACCCCTCAGTTTCTCAGCCCTTTCACCCCGCATTTATTTAATACCATTCCCAAATCCTATGTCACTCTTTCATGACTTTACATTTCTCAAATTCTCCCATACTTTTATTCCCTCAAAATCTGTCTCCTGTTCTGCTATAAACATTCTTTGTGAGATTTTTTTCAGTTTAAAGATCTAGTTGCTTGACGGGGGTAACATTTTCCAAATAATTGTTACTTACTACTCCATGAAGGCTGCCATGTTTCAGGATGATGCCCTGAGATGCTTAAACAAATTTTCTTCCCCACTTCAAACCTGCCATTGGCCTTCAAAGGAAGGAGGATATAATAAAACATGCTGGAAGTTAACTCTTGGGTTTTGGTACAAGTTGTAAAAATCATGATCAAACAAATCTATATGCAAACAATACTTCTTAATTATATTACTGCCAACCTCACAAAATTTGCATTCAGCTTTCTGAACAAAGAAGTCTGCCATCTGCCTCTATTCGTGCATGAAGAAACCCTTAACTGATACCTCACATGTCCCAGTGGGTGACATGGTGGCTTGCCTGTTGCTCCTGTAACACACACACCACAGGCAGAGCGCCTGAAAAGCTATAGCTCTATGAAACTATGCACAAATGTGGGCCTTTGCCCCAAACCATACATCTGCCTTCCTACATGTGACCAATGTCTTCAACAGAGACCAAGAGGGCCCATGGAGAGAACAGGAGGTTAGACAATCACATAGCAATGTGATTACTCCTGGAAAAAACTTCCATTTATTAGGTACAAAGCTTCACGTAATTACAGAATACCAGAGTCACCTTGGAAGTCTTCTGGTCTGAAACTGGCAGCATTAACTGTACTATGCCACCTTTCTTAAAAAATAACATTACCTTAAATGCCAAGAATCTGTCTCTCAGACACATACAGTTAAACTGATCACATAAAAACCAAAAACTAGTAAACGTGCTTACCGTCAGCAAAATAATGCTGGGTGGTTTCATAGGATATTCAGGTGGTAGTACTATTCGCCCGTGATAAATCCCTCCATCAAAATCTGAATCTGGAGGGCCTCTAACAGTAAAGTGCCATTCAAAAAGATTATCCTAAAATGTCCCCATGAAAGGGAGAAGAAAAAAAAAAGAAGGAAGTGTGTCAAAGTAGAAGACAACTAAACATCATTTTCTTGAACAAGGACAGGCTAAAGAAACAGTGCACTGCAGAAGTTTTAAGAAGTCAAAATCAAACGGAGAGTAAGATAACCAACACAGTACTAAGATTCTGGTTAAAAGGATAAAATATTGTAGCTTTCTGGTCAATGCCAGCCAGCTCCAAGATGGACCCACCACTGGCCAAGGCCAAGCCCATCAGCAACAGTGGTAGTGCCTCTGGGAGAACATATTTGAGAAGGAGAAAAAGTTGCTGCGCAACAGAAACTGCAGCCAGAGACAGGAGTGAGAGTATTTGAGAGAAACAACCCTGCAGACACCCAGGTCAGTGAAGAAGGAGGGGGAGAACATGCTCCAGGTGCCGGAGCAGAGATTCCCCGGCAGCCCATGGGGAAGACCATGGTGAGGCAGGCTGTCCCCCTGCAGCCCATGGAGGTCCGCGGTGGAGCAGATATCCACCTGCAGCCCATGGAGGACCCCACGCTGGAGCAGGGGGATGCCTGAAGGAGGCCTGTGACCCCATGGGAAGCCCGTGCTGGAGCAGGCTCCTGGCAGGACCTGTGGCCCTGTGGAGAGAGGAGCACACGCTGGAGCACATTTGCTGGCAGGACTTGTGACCCTGCGGGGGACCCATGCTGGAGCAGTTTGTGCCTGAAGGACTGAATACACCCCATGGCAGGGCCCCATGCTGGAGCAGTTTGTGAATAACTGCAGCCCGCGGGTAGGACTTGCATTGGAGAAGTTTGTGGAAGACTGTCTCCTGGGGGAGGGACCTTATGCTGGGGCAGGGGAAGGGTGTGAGGAAGTCCTGCCCCTGAGGAGGAAGGAGCAGCAGAGACAAAATCTGATGAGCTGACTGTAACCCCCATTCCCTGTCCCCTTGTACTGCTGGTGGGGAGGAGGTAGAGAAAATTGGGAGTGAAGTTGTGCCTGAGAAGAAGGAGGGCAGGGGGGAAAGTGTTTTAAGATTTGGTTTTATTGCTCATTGGCCTACTCTGATTTGATTGGTAATAAATCAAATTAAATTTCCCCAAGTCGAGTCTGTTTTGCCCCTGATGGTAACTGGCGAGTGATCTCTCCCTGTCCTTATCTTGACCCACCAGCCTCTCACTGTATTTTCTCTCCCTGGTCCAGCTGAGGAGGGGGAGTGATAGAATGGCTTTGGTGGGCACGTAGCATCCAGCCAGGGTCAACCCACCACAGTTGAGCAACTTGGCAACTCAGCTAGATGTCAGGTTTGGGCATAAAAAGCGTAACTCAAGTATAATGCATTTATGTAGTCTCAGGAAGAATGAGGGGGAATGAACATATTATACCTGTGCATTACTCAGGTGCAATGTAAAACCGGTATTATGTACTTTCACTAACAACCTGGAACTACAATACTGTTAAAAGTGGAATTCTGCTGTTGATTTCCATCATAGGAAAAAAACAACTGAATCAATTTTAAACAGCCTGCTAGTATCCAAGTATGTACTTTTTAAATACATAGGTATACAGAGAATTTAAGGGTATTTATTAATAAACACAGCCTAATTACAAGCTTTTGCAAACATATAGAGAAACAAACCTCCAAAGGCTGTGCATGATAATGATCTGTAGGATCCTTCAGTTCTGCAGCCTCTTTCATCAAACGTTTGACAGCTGAAAAAGGGAAAGTGTAAGACATGTAAATAAAGAAAAAAATTAATACGCATTGCATACAAAAATACAGAAACATTTCTTGAAGAGGTCCTTTCAGCTAACTAATCTTTTTCAGCACATCCCAGCTTCTCAACTGGAGTTAATAATCCAAGACACAATATAAATTACTCACACTGAATAAATCTTAAATGAGTTATACAAGCACAAAGTTATGAAAAATATGTTGCATGGTCACAGAGTTTCTCAACACTGAACACTGGGACTAAAGTAGTTTTACATTAATTGCACTAAAAACATGAGGAAAAACATAGGTGTCATTAACAGAGTTTCAGACTTTAAATACAAGATGTACAAGACTAATAACCTCAATGTTTTATCATAAAGGACATCATGTGCATCTTTAAACAACTGCTGAAAAGCTTTATCCTGACACCTCCCATGACTATTACATGACTACTCCCTTAATTATTCCAAAGGAGGCCACAATAAGATTTGAGAGAAACCAACACACCGGTAGTATGAGGACATGAAGTTTTAAACTAGATTTGAAAATGCGTATGCCCAGCCAGAAAAATTTACCCAGGGCCTTTGTAATTTGAACCTACTACTGAGTGTGGACACACTGATATTTTTCTATCCTTAATTCAGGATACTCATTAGTTACCCTCTCTAATCTTCTACTTCAGAACCACCAGCATCATCTGTATTTTCTGCATCTCCTTTTTCCTTCCCCTTTAGTATGTTCTGTTACATCACCTGTCCTGCCAGGTACCCTGGTATGCATCATGCATTAATGCCTAATAAAGGACTCAGCCAAACTGAAGAGCAGACTAAACATAAGAACTACATACATGAAGTTCAAGGATGCCACCTCATGAATAAGGCTAGGTAGAAAGTTCTTACTCCCTCCTACTTACTGGAAAAAGTGCAAATACCAGTTACCTCTTTAAGCAACTACACAGGAACAGGATCCCAACCCATCTTCCACAGTCAGTTCGAAGCATGGATGTCCCTACCATTCATGTAATTATCTAACTACAAAGAAGGAGAAACACCAACCAAATTCCATTACAGTGTAAGCCTAAAGATACGGTGAAAGTGAACTGTAGTTCCTCGATTTATAAAGCCTGGCATCACCAGCTGACTGTAGGCTGCGTAGCATGCTCAGACTCCAGGGCTTTACTCACTTTAATAATGCTCTGAGGGAAACTACTCTAACCTTCCTGCAGAGAAATTCTGATTTCAATCTACGGTGAAAAATTCTTTTCCTCCTTCGCACTTCTTGACAACTATAAACAACAGCTCAAAGTTTGAGAATGTCACTTCTTACAACCCAAAAAGCAAACAGACTATGCAGAAATTTGCTGCTGCCAGCTGTCCCAATTCTGCTGCTGCCAGGGGGAGGTGTCTATCAAACACCCTGCAGAGCCCATGCGGTCATGTTAGACAGCAGCACCCAGGCTCCACTGAAAAACAGTTTGCCTCTTTCATCTGCATTAAGGTTTAGGAGTTCATTAGTGAGGAATAATAAGAAAACCAGCCTGTACCAGAAAAGGCTTCAGACCCACCATTGCTTCACAGCCAACAAGCCTGGACACTTGCCTTCAGAAGAGTGGCATGCACCAGGGTGAGCTACTTCAGGAGTGAACACCCCATGAAGTAAAAGGGTAACCATAAAAAAAATGAGAACATCTATAACTGTCCTGGTTTCAGCTGGGATAGAGTTAATTGTCTTCCTAGTAACTGGTATAGTGCTATGTTTTGAGATAGGTATGAGAAGAATGTTGATAACACACTGATGTTTTCAGTTGTTGCTAAGCAGTGTTTAGACTAAATCAAGCATTTTTTAGCTTTTGATGCCCAGCCAGCAAGAAGGCTGGAGGGGCACAAGAAGTTGGGAGGGGACAGAGTCAGGACAGCTGACCCAAACTGGCCAAAGGGGTATTCCATACCATGTGACATATATTAGCTGGGGGGAGTGGGGCTGGGGGGATCGCTGCTTGGGGACTAACTGGGCTTTGATCGGTGGGTGGTGAGCAATTGCATTGTGCATCACTTGTATATTCTAATCCTTTTATTACTACTGTTGTCATTTTATTAGTGTTGTCATTATCATTACTAGTTTCTTCTTTTCTGTTCTATTAAATCATTCTCAACCCACGAGTTTTACTTCTTTTCCCGATTTTCTCCACCATCCCACTGGGTGGGGGGTGAAGTGAGTGAGTGGCTGCGCGGTGCTTAGTTGCTGGCTGGGGTTAAACCATGACAATAACGAAGCCTAATGAAGACAGAATAGTCATGGACAAGGCAGACAACTCTGTTACTGAGATTTCCCAGACAAGGGACCCAAGACAGAAAAGAAATACAGTCCTCCTGTATCAGCATCACATGCAGTTACCCAGTTACCCATGTTACCTTAGGGAAAGCTAACTATTAGAAAAAAAAAAAAAAAAAAGAGGAAGTATTTCAAGACCATTCTACAAAAATCTACCAACACCCAAAGAAAGGTTTGTACCCAGCCTAACAGCCTAAAACTGGGTGCGGTATCTTTGGCAGTGCACATCAGCACTTTAGATTTGTCCCAAAAGAAATAGCCTTTTTACCGCTTTAGCTCCAAGGCTGTCCCCAGTGCCAAGTGCCAGCAGCTGGCAGGCAGAAACAGAGGAAACACAATTTTGAACTGAGAACAGAGACAGCAGCCAGGTGGGGACAACAAGCAGGTGGGCTCCTGTTAAGTAGAATTTAAAATAGAAGAAGTTCAAAGCATGTTTTTCTAACATATTTTTGTATTTAATTAACAGTGACAGTGATACTGTATGTATTTTTTCACAGCATTATTTTATTATTAAGAAGCCAGACTACAGATACTTTAAGCCAGCATAAAATACACTGAAAGAATACGAAATATTATTCCATTCTTGGAGCATGAAATACAGCAAAATATATAATTTAGCTTTTGTATACTATAGAGATAACTTTCTTAGAAGAAGTTTTCAGTACTAGGCAACCTAGGAAATCTTAAGAAAAAGAAGCACTTGTATATGAAGAAAGGCTGAGAGAGTCAGGGTTGTTCAGCCTGGAGAAGAGAAGGCTACAGGGAGACTTTACTGAGACCTTAAAATACTTACAAAGGGGCTTGTAAGAAAGACAGAGAGACTTTTTACCATGGCCTGTAGTGACAGGACAAGGGGCAATGGTTTTAAACTGAAAGAGGCTAGGTTTAGATTGGACATAAGGAAGAAATTCTTTACGATGAGGGTGGTGAGGCACTGGAACAGGTTGCCCAGAGAAGTTGTGGCTGCCCCATCCCTGGAAGTGTTCAAGGCCAGGTTGGATGGGGCTTTGAGCAACCTGGTCTAGTGAAAGATGTCCCTACCCATGGCAGGAGGGTTGGACTAGATGAGCTTTGAAGGTCCCTCCCAACCCAAACCACTCTGTGGTTGTATTTCCACATTGCTGAAAAATGCCAGCTGACAGGCTGCAGAGAACAGCCTGGACTGACAAAGGTTCATTCTGAGAACATGTGATCCAGTGAAGAAAGCATTAAATTGCCTCTTCTTTAAGCATAGCTGCAGTATTCATGAACACAGTCCCTCCTCTGGCTACTGAAAACTGCAATGGAAGAAAAAAACGTAATTCACAAAGTCTGCCTGCAATGAGTACATGACATTCTTATCCAAACTTCATTAAAAAGAGTTTTGATACAAAATATGGTATTTCAACCCACTTAAAATCACACTGAGTCATCTGAGTAAACGTTTGCCAATGGCAATTCTGAAAAATGAGAATGGTTTGGGCCCATTCAAAATAAAGAATTGCAAACCATCAATAAAGTAAAAAAGTATCACTAATTCAGCCAAAAAAAATTCAAATCAAGACATTCAATTTGTCCAAGACAAGTTTTAGAGCCAAAATAATCACGGTATTTTTTAATGTGGCTTGACTGTCAGCATGAAAAATAACCATGCTTTCACAGGTACACTTGACAACTATTTATCATAATGTTCACTGGAATTAAATACTGTGGAAATTGAGTTTCTGGGCTAACTCTAGAGAGCAAAGGAGAGTTCCTGTCCCGGCAGCAGGCATGGGAGCTCTCCACTGCTCTGGGGAGGAAAGGAAAGAGCGGGTGTTATGGAGCAGAGGTTCTGCCTGACAGTCTGCCTCTTGTATTACACCAAACTCATCAACTTTTCCTGAAAAGCAGAACATGGATGTTAAAAATCTGAGAATCAAATTTAAAGCCACCAGCTTGCTTTAGGATTGAGTGGCAGCAGAATAACACGATTCATGAGCAAAATTTGTGTAATGTATACATGTATGATTTGTAGATTTACTTCTGTCAAAAACTGTGTCCTGGTCAAATCCTACTTCTAACATTTTACCTTAAGCTATCCTGAAATTTCTGTGCAACACACTGCTTCTCTTGGTTATATCTTGAAGTCACATTCAAGAAGTCACATCCTATCACGCCCAACTCATGGCCAGGAAACCCTTCTGTACACAGAAAATGCAAGTGATCAGTCTTCATAAATACCAGTATTACTGCTTAAAGAGATGACAGGATTTGATCATTGGTGGTGTTCTCTTAGTAAAATATCATGCCTTATGTTTAAAGAATCTGTTATTGTGAAAATAAAAATAGTCTTAAAGCAATTACATTTAGTGTTACAGAGCTTTGTTTTGTTAGTAGTCTTCTGTATTTAACAAAGAAGGGTTTTAGTTCATTTTTACATTATCAGTGAACAGTAGTACATGTGGCAATCAAATGAGCTGACCAAGGTTATATTAATGTAAACATAGCATACAACATCGCAACAGGATTTATTTCAGTGTAATGAAGTTGCACGCCTTTTGTTCACCAGAAATTCATAAAATGTGATACAAGTTCCAACCCCCTCCAACACTCAAAAACCAAAAACCCAGACACCGTTACAAGCTTCCTGAAGATCTGCCACAACTTGTCTACAAAAGGCAACGGTACTCAGGTACAAGAGCTCAACAGGAGAAACATAGCTGGGTGAGGGGAGTGCTAGAGGTGAGGTGGGTGACACTGTAATCAAACCCAACTTAGGAAGCATGGGGAGGGTGAAGTCTCAATTCAGCAAGGCTCAGCCTCTACTACTTCATCACATCAGGAGACAGCATTTTGTACACACAAAGATGACTGCAGGATCATCAGCGAAACAAATTCATATTTAAGCGATATGGGTTGTGTGTGACACTATCTTCCTCAAGTGGCTAGCAACCATTTTATTCTACCAATTTTCAGTTCTTCTGTTTGAAAAAGGAAGTACATAATAAGCAAATAAATAAAGGAACCCAAAACAGCTGGCATAAAGGTAGAGATCTGCTAACCTTTCAAATTGATTTATTTGATCTGGAAAAAAAGGAATAAAACAACCTGACAGCTTTTACTGCTTCAGCAAATGCTTTCTACTTTTTTTTTTTTAATGGCTGCTATAATTTTTTTTTTCACCTTAAGTAAGATTTAGAGGTCTACGCAGCAGAAATACGGAAAGAGTAGCAATTTTTTCCCATGGCTCTGCTGACCAAGCCAGCATAAGTAAGGATGCAATTTACTTATCATATGCAGGTTTTCCAATTAATTAGTAAAATTCTTATAAAAAGTTCCTCCAGGATGAAGGGCTTTATAACTACTCAATCCACTTGAGCTATTAGTAAAATGCAAGTCATCTTCATTACATGTTTGTCTACTAATGATGCTAAAATATTAGACAGTAATATTAGAAAAATAAAAAAACTGAAACCGCACAATCAATTTGAGACAAGCATCAAGGCCCTTCAATTAGATGATGTGTATGTCATGGATGACATTTTGGGAAAGTCTTTTTAAATCCAGCTGGCTTTGGTTTTTCCCCCTCTCCTCAATACCTGACCATGGGGCCAAGAGTGCCTGACCCATGGCCAGTGTAACCGCGGAGCGACTTCAGAGCTCACAGTGCACAGTGTCACCTGCTGAACCGCCACGAGTCCCTGCAGCCACCCAAAGCACCTGGAAACCCATTCACCCAGACTGCCTGTATTCGCATTCAAAAGAAAATGCTGTTTACTAAAGGCAAGTTTAAATTTCACGTAAGGGGAAAACCAATAGTGAATCACAGTCAGTCAGTAGTTCAATTGCACAGAGACTGGATCACACAATAAAAAAAACCAGTCAGGGTTAGATTTGTGTAAAATACATAGGATTCCTCTTAAGATGACAACACTTGATGAGCTTTGACATTTTAAGTAAAAAAAAATCACTTTAAGTGATGTGGTCACTAACGCATGCAAGAAAACACATTTAAAGCAAAGAGTCATAGCAGACTGGAGAGTTATGAAATACTTTTACTACAGCTCTTTAATATGGAGAATGGTATTTTTTTAAGTAGTGTTGTACTCACTAGAGAATGGTTTATTAAATCTAAACATATAGAGACTCCAATGGGTTCACAGCAACCTGCACAGTGCCACTAGGTAACTGTGTGTTACCTACTCTATTGTGAATGTGATTTTCCTGGACAGCTTAGAACCTATGAATGATATGTGATCATTAGTGAATTAATGAAAGGGGGACAAAAGGGGCTTGAGGCAAAAGTACTCTGAAACATAAGCCACAATCCTTTTGCAGAATAGTATCTACTCAAATGGTATCTACTCTAGAAATAAACCCATGTTACCACAATTCCAAGTGAGCTCCACATTACTAATGCTCTTCTCCTCTACCTCTTAATTCCTTGTGTTTATTCATTTTGCCCCCACCCTTCTTAACCCTTCTGAGTTCACATCTGCCTTTACATAGATTTTTTAGTTCCTGTATATATTTCTGTACATCATTTCACAAAAGTGTGGCTGTATTTTTATAAAAATTTGCATAGCAGTTTATAGTCACTTCATTTTAAATCAAGATGACATTTAAAGTTTCACTAGGACTGAGATGCCTAATCTTTCTTCATAAGAAAACACACGTTCCAGTCACATCCAACCAAAACAAAATCCATGGAAGACAGATGAAACTTTCAGTTGGGCATGTCTTTAAACCACTGATGAGGGGAAGATACTACATAATCTGTTTCTTTAAAGCTCTTTTCCAAAGCATTCCCTACTGCCTCTGTCTACGATGCAACAGCGGACTACACAAATCTTTGCTCTGACAACTCAGCAACAGAACTATGTAGAAACAGGCATACATGCAACAGGCCACGCAAAGATTTCCAGATTTTTCAGTCTTCTGGAACTAGAAAGCCAGCAGCAGAAGCAACCCATAATGCTAATGATCCTTCCCATACCACCAGCAACCACCTTACCAAACCTACATCCTCCAGTGCTAGAGGAATGGACAAAATGAAGAAGAGTTAAAACTTCAGTCTCAGCTGAACAGCATCACCAATTTAAAGTCACCTCCACCAAAATCTACTATAGTTTCAACATTATTTTAAACATCATAATCTGCGGAACGCTGTTTCGCCACACTACTGAAATCACACTTCTCTGTCTAAATAAAAGCAAATGGAGACAATGAAGTCACTCATCATTCACTGCTTCTGTGATGTTCTCCACTGCTGATCTCCCACAACAACACAAAACAATTGTTCTTACAAAACCAAAATGTGTGATTGCAAAACTGTAACAACTGTCTGAGGCAGCCATAGGTTCCAAAACTGCTTTTATTTTAAAATTTGGTTTGACAGTTCCTTTGACTTCTGCTACAAAACAAATGGAAACACCGTTTGCCAAGAGACAGGCCAGCTGCTTTACATCTTCAGGACCTCAGATACATCCTTTCCCAAGACCCACAAGCCTCCTGAATAGCTGCTTTACATCTTCACAGCATCACATATATCCTTCCACAAGACCCACAAGCCTCCTCTACTCATATAAAGACTGTAAAAAAAAAAAAACCAGCTTTATTTAGTCTATTCTCTCTTTCCTCTCACCCTCAGAAATAACAAACCTTTAGTCCTCATTTCCCTCAGAGCAGCAGGAAGTACAGTACTCTTCCTGTAGTTAAAAACCAAAACAACTGTTCAGTCAAAACAAAGGAAGATGAAACTTATCAAATGTAAGGTACTTGTTGAACACACGAAGATTAAACAACGTCATCAGCTTTAATCAATTTTTAACACCCATTCAACTTTTCTATTTTTTAAAAATTCTATCTTTATTTCATACATGGAAGGTACTAAGCAGCACAGTACCTACTGCCCATTCTCTATTAACTGGTTTTTATTAACAAAGAACTGACACATGTTTGTTGACAAGGAACACTTCTTGCTTGTAAAAAGTATGGAATGGAGAAAGAAATATAGTTTGTAGGAAAAGCAGTAGATGTATTGAAGATGACAGCTAAGAGGATCACAGTCTCTGCACACTACATTCCCTGTGTGTTCAAGATCCAAAAGCACTGTCCCTGGGCAGCAAATGCAGGACACACATGCCATGCTTCCCCCCACATGCTCTTCCCAGTCCTTCAGTGCCCTCACTAGTCTAATTCCAGATGAAAACAAACAAAAAAACCCACCCAAAACAAAATTAAAAAGCACTGTTGTTTGTGGGCTCTGTGTGAGTCACTGTAAGTAGCTGTTCATAATTCTTCAAGTGTGACTGTGCTAATACCCGCTCAGAAGACTGGTAACATCCTACATGAAAGAGGGAGACTGTCACTACAAAAATAGCAACTACAAGATTTGGTGTCTGATCTTACAGCAGGCTAAGGGTCGCAGCTCTTGGAAAAAAAAAGTAAAGAGATTATTCCAAGTAGCTGCCTTATAAATTTCAGAAAATAGGGATGTTCCTGAAGCATGAAGAGGATGAAGTGTGTGCTTTAGTCAGCTGAGCTTTAATATTGATGGGAGAGGTTTATGAGCCATATGGTAGCAGGCTGATATACATTGACTAATCCATTTTGAAATCCTAAGACAGAAAATAGCTTGCCCTTTTACAAGTGCCAAGAATAGATGTAAAAATATGAAGCAACAGCGTAAAAGGCTTTGCCTTATTGAAGCAATACAAAGAATCCTGAAGTGTGGAGTGTGAAATTTCTTCCCTTCCAAAACTAATGGTCTTTCAGGGAAGAAATAAAAAACCCCACGCTCACAGATGGTGTGAGGAGACAGCTTCAGGTGAATGCCCCCATACCTTCTTGCCCATATAGAAGGTAACTAACAGGAGCCAGCAGCAGCTTAGCACACCACCCTCACCAAGCCCAGACCTGCGGTGGCCACGATACGTACCTACAGTAAACAGAGAGCTGCCAGAGCACCAGCTGTGCTGCTCCTCATCGACAGAGACACAGCGTGCAGGGGAACAACTTGCTTCATGCTGTGGAGAGTTACCACCTTTTAGATACGTTGGGACGGACTAACATTAACTGGAGAAACTGGGATAAGGAAATAGGTGAATATATTGACTAGGAGCAATTAGCAGCAGGACAAAGCTGTGCAGCAATACTGCTCTTCATGTGGTCTGAAAGCACGTAAAAAGAAAGGCACTAGAGAGCCTAACTGATCCTCATTCATCAATCTCGTTTAGCACACCTAGTACAGAAAAGGGATCCATGTAGCCATGTATAACCATAAAAGAACTTCAGCTCCTGTCATAGCTCTACAGCAGAATTTGCCTTAAAAGGAAGATCAGTAAAAGCACAGGTTTCTTTTAACAAAATTTTCCTGTTTAAAATGTGTTTTCCTCTACAACATTTTCGGATAAAGTCTACTATAATCATTACAATAACTTATACTAAAACTGTAAGTAGTATTTGCTCTCTTTGAAACTACCAAGCAGATGGAAGTCACCGTCTGCAACCAGAGTTTGCACAAGTCCAAAAGCAGATTTCAACAGGAGAAGCCTCTTGTGCAGGTACAAAATGATTACTTTTTTTTCCACTCTGTCTCAAGAGAGCACATTCCGAATCCTTAAAGCTGACCAGGACCTAATCTTTAGCAGCTTGGTTCTTCCTCTATTCAAGTCGGAGCAACTAGAACAATGGGCACAAGGACAGGTACTAGTTCTAAAGTCTTAGAGAGCTCAGATACCAAAATAATCCCTTCAGTCCACAAATGACACAATCGTTTGAAATAGGAAACACGGTGGATTTGTATTTATGTATTTCAGTACATTTACATTAATTAAAACCACCTTAATATTAGAACGCTCTACATTTCCATCTTAAGCCTTCAGCTGAATAGCAAGTGTAAGATACCATCATCATTAAACTCCACATGTAACCGTAACAAGATAGGAATTTGTAAAACATACACCAAAATATTAAATAATTGCATATGCTTATCTACTTGGTTAGCAAGAAAAAAGCCAGACTAAAAGCAATGGCTATACATAATTACAGTCAACTCATTTTAATGGACAGCTACGGTCAAAGAAACAGTATTTATTTAAATCTTTCTTGGTATTTATTCAATACCTTTTTGCCCATCTTTTTTAATGGAAAATTTCATGCTTATTAAGTGACTATTGAAATGAGTCATCATTTAAATGATTTAAATCATATTAGAGAGATTTTAAAAGTGATTTAAATCTTTTGTAGACTTTCAGCATCCATATGGAAAGAAATAATTTAATACATTAATATGCTACAGAGCATGTTTAATTTGGGGAAGCAATACTGACCCACTATGAATCATTCACCTTTGCCAAGTAAGGTTCATTTTGCTATTGAACAGCACACGTGCTCAAAATCAATTCCAGTAAAAGTAATTTGCTCTTGAAAATAAAGGGGGCTAGTAACAACAGAGGGGAACAACTTTTCTAAATTAAACCACAAATATTTGCCCTCTCCACCCAGATCCCAGGAGCACATAATGGAGCACACTAACACTATTTCCAATGACGTGGCAAACCATAACTAGTGAGCATGTTCATGTGGCCTTGTAAATTCACATATGCAACGTATCCAGCACATATCCCTTAAAAAAAAAAAGTCTTCCTCCCTGTTTAAACTATAACAAGTACATAATTTGCTTTCTGACCCTTCTTATCTTTCAGTTATGCAACCTGGGTGTGAGGGCAAGTGACATAATTTAGCAACAGATACATCATCCACGGGGCATGTTTTGTAAATAAGCCTGCCACTTATGTTTGTAAGGTATAAGTCATCATAATGTTAAGTTTCTCCCCACCTCCCATGCTGGTAATAGGACAGTATGAGTACGGAATAAAGCCACTATTCATCATAATAACATGAAGCTGAGAATAGGGGAAAGCAGAGGCAGGACAGCAACCGACAGACAAACCCAACTAGCCCTTACGAGCTGCGGAAGCGGTTTTGCTTCAGCAGCAACAGGCCTCCTGCTGCGTGTACATCTCCCAGGGGGTGAAGGCTAGCACAGCCAGTGAGGGGCCACTGCTCCAACACAGGGCTGCCGGTGGGACCCCACCTGTCCTCAGTTTCCCTTCCTAGGGAGCAAAACTTTCCCTTGCAGCGCTGCTTCTCAAGACATCTCCCACATCTCTTGAGGCATCCCTCTCATTTCAAGGATTCAAAAGAAAGGAGTTATAAGGCATGAGTTTTAACACAGAATCCCATGACCACACACACATGCATGTAAATACGGCGCGCAGGGTAACGCTTCTGTAAAACAAACTCACGCCACACAGACTAAGCTATCGTTGGCAATCTGTCCCCTCACACGCACCTACTTGGAAAGGAGGCGATACCCAGGGGAACAGGGCACAGCCACCTGACAAAAAGTACAAAGGTACGCTTCCGCGAACCAGCAAAAAACCGTCTACATACCACCACCCCCACCAGCCCCCCC
>VYZV01030291.1:141842-158801 GCA_013401275.1 Pandion haliaetus
CGGGGCACGGCAGGCCGCGGCGGGGCACGGTGGCTGGTGAAGATTCCTGCCTACGGCTGTGTTGCACAAAAGCCCGCCCTTCTCTGTCGTAGCGTGGAAGCAGCAGCCGGTTTCCAGCAGCGATGGCCGACCCTCGGGCCCCGCAGCAGAACCGCGGCCGCAGGCGGTGCCGCCATCACCAGGCCGCCGTTCCGCCGCGGTAGCTGCAATAGTGAAAATGGCTCCTGCTTCCCCGTCTCGTCTGTGCCTTGAACCGCAGAGGTCGTGGGGGGAAGTGCCTCAAGGCCTCACGGCAGGAGTAGACTGGTTTGAAAACGGGGGGCTTAGAAAAGGGGCTTCCTTTTCTGGAGCCTCTAAGGACCCTGCGGACCCACCGACACCCCACCCAAAAGACTTAACCCTACTGTAAGACTTAGTAGCGTGTTGGTTTTGGTTTTCAGGATCATGAAAGGCTGAAGTGGTGTCAGACGCCAATGATTGTTAGTCTAGGCAAGAATTAATCAGCAAGAGCTTGACTTGATGGGAGATCACCTTTTCCATGCAGCAGTGCCAGAGGAACATTTGTTTGCATCTACAACTTCGGTTTCTCTGCTGCCTGGTTACAGCCACAGTACACCTGGGATAGCACTTTTAAGGATTTATAGCTAAGGAAATATATAAATTAAAGTGGTCATAATCTCAGCAGTCTGTTTCCCTTTAATTCAGCACAAGTCGTAAAGAAACATCTCTAGCTTTTATGTGCTTGTCTTCAAGAGCGTAAGCTTGAAACCTTTGTCTCTAGCTCATGAACTGTCCTTAATATCATCTATGTTACTTTTATATTCTTCCTAATCATCTTTTAAAAAATAGTTTATGTTTTGATGTCTTAGTTCTCTTTCCTTCTTTGAACACCAATGGAAAACAGTTGTAGACAAAAACTTTCGAGGAGGTATATCTTTTTCACCTTCTCATGTTCTCAGAATGGCAAAACAAGGCCTTACTCTTCCCTTTCCTGTTCTGTTGCACAGTGAGGTTGTGGTAACAGCAATAAATAAATAAAGCACCTTTACTCCACCTTAACAAGTAGCTGAATTCCCAAAGGTGCAAAGTGATCTTCCTTTTTACAGGGCAAAGCACTACGAATAGTGTAAATCATAAATAATGTATATAGCAGAAGGGAAGGGATGGTGTCAGACCTTGGGGTTCCCTCTTACACCAAAAGCACCCCAGGGTACATTTAATGGCCAACAACTCTTGATGATATCTCAGCATTTCTAGTTAGCATCGGCTGATCTGACTGCTGGAGATGATGAGCTGCAGGCACTGGGTGTCACATTTACAAACTTATTTTGGTCGTTCTTAGCAGCTATGTCCCATCTTTCCTCGTTTGCCAGGGCCTTCTTGCTGTGCAGCGGGAGAAGGGCTCTGGGACCATTTGTGACTAAAACTTGCCCTTTCTGAAGTAGGAGAGCAGTATTTTGCATTTGGAAATCTGGATTTCCACGTAAAAAGTTCTGAGATATATTTTGATAGAAGACAATTTAAGAAATTATAATGTGAATAATGGCATGAATCGAGAACTTATAGTTATTATGAACTAGTTAGGGGTAATGTGGAATTCAGCTTTCCTTTCTGGGCTCTGGCCTTTGACCCTGGCCACACTTACAGTGTCATTTTATATAGTTCAAGGAGGAAGAACCCGCAATTAACATGAAACTTGGGCTTTTAGCTAAAAAAAGAAAAACACAGTCACTGTAACTACATGACAGCTAAACACTATTGAAAAGAAGCTGAGCAGACTTCAATTTTAAGTAACAGAAATTCACTCATAGGATGTATACATTTTCCCCATTTAAGTAAGCTACATTGTGGCCTGGCTGGGTGCTGGGGTAATTGCCACCTCAAATTGTGCAGAGCTAGCAGTACAAAAGCGCTTTCATTTTCAGCTGTATTACTAGTTAAAAGTCAGAGCTACAGGAGGTGAATGCTGCCAGGTTCCTGTGAGGTACTCAGCATATGGGTAGAAATCTGGAGATTAATTCCCAGCCCCACATGTCAGCAGCTGCTTGGGGCAAACGACGAGCAGGTGCTGCAGAGCTCTTGCACAGTCAGTGTTGCCCGTCCAGAGCAGCAGCCTCCCTCTTCTTCCTGCCTCTGGTCAAAAATGCCCTTTGGATTTGAGTTTTCATGTGCTTTTTGTTTAGACTTTTGCATGGATAAGCCATTTTGTGCAAGGACTTGTGTTTTTTTAAAATCAAATGCCAAATATAGTAGCAAAATTGCAGTCAAATCCTACATGCTGGCAGCACTTCATGTAGCTTGTGTATCCTGTCATATGATCTAGCTTGGTGAAAAAATAAACATGCTCAGCTGAAGCATATAGAAACTGAAAGTTTGCCTGAACACTGTTGCAACAAAGATTTCGTTATTTAATATCACAGTGAATACTTGCAGAAAGATTTTGTACAACTTCCCCAAACTGGTTGCAGGATAGTAAGAATCATCAGTTTTGACAACTCAAAATATTAAAAATTGTGTGGCTTTAGTAAATGTTTTACACTGCAGTAAGCCTTCAGTCTGAACAAAAAAAATCACTAATAATTTCTAATTTTTTTAAAAATTTCTAGTTTCCAAGAAGATATTTTTGCTCATGTTTCTACGTACTTTTCTGCAGTTGTGGTACACTGATTTTTTTTTTTTTTTTTTTTTTNAAAACAGACTGATACAGCCACCTAGTTTTAGAGCAAAGGAGTATATAGGCCACTGTTGCAAAAAATGGAACAAAGTTCATGACAATCATAAGGTCTGATAAAATGCATATTACAACGTTAATGACAATCATAAGGTTTGATAAAATGAATAATTCTTCAATTGCAGCCATTTCTACTGTGAAAGAAAGGCCAAATCACAGTAAACATATGGGCAGAATTCCGCCGTACAATTGCAGACTATGGACATACATTTCTGAGCTGATTACCAGAGGCTCACTTTATAGCTAATGGAGAGAACCAGGAGCTTTTACAGCAGAGTTCATCTTGCCTGGAACAGACGTTAGCTGTAGATCCAAAAAATCATGCTTTAAAAGTTCCTGGATTTGTCCATTAGCTGCAAAGGGGGATTGGGCCAAGTCATCTATGTTCTAGACTGTCCTAGTGAGGTATTTTCACATGTATGTATTTCACATGCATCTGATATATATAGCTCTCTATATCTGACACAAATGTATCATGCATTTCCCCTCAGTTTAAAAGAATTACAAACATCTCAGTCAACAGAGCCTCTTATTTTTAACAGCAAGACTCTTGATGAACTGACTTTAAAGGTCCAAAAGGGGAGGGAGCTGAGCAGGAATGGGAATCACAGAGTTCATTCAGCGTAAGGGGTTGGGGGGATGGACACCAAGAAGCCTCCAGCAGGAGCCCCTGAAGAGGGAGTTACTCCTGAAACCCCCCCTTTCTCTTGGAGGCAGGACTCCTGTGTGACACACAGGCTGGTTTTGCACTTGGGTCTGATGCATCAGTGTATATTCTTGCAGATCTCAGGGAATTAAGCTAGGTAATGTGACACTGAACTATTACTTATTTCTCTGTGCAGGTCATGTAATTGTGTGATGTAAGGTACATTTCAACGGTGTATACTACACGTTAGGTGATTACCTGAAGTCAGTTCAGAGTGGGATTTGTATGCTTTGTAGGCTGTCTCATAAACTCAGCTACAAATAATTTCTTCTAGAGAAGGTTTGAGATCACAAAAGCTCATTAAAATACAATAGTTCTTTGTGCAAAGCATTCACACCCTGCTTTCACCAATTCACAAAATGTAAAGTGGTTTGTTTCATTTATAATGCTACCCTTTCAATACAGACAGTTGGCTGCAGAATTAAACTCTAATGGAATTAAGGAATCTAATACTAATATGCCTATATTATCAGCGGGAACAGATATGACTCACTTGGAATAGAAATCATTACTGTGCTCATTGGTGACTAATACAGTCTCAGCTTTTAAAATCCTTTATGTGAATTCTGACCTGGTAGATCTGGATTCAACAACTGCACCTCCTCCTCACTGATAAAAACAAGCATGGCATTGTGTAACCAATGCCCTGTAGCAATTGCACAGATGCATGGTGCTTCTCAAGAAGGCGATTACTGTCTTTTCTTCAAGCTTAGTTCTAAAGCAACCATCTCACAAAACGGGTGGCTTTGCCAGCTGACTTTTAATTAGTGTTATTTCAGACACGGAAGAAAGAGAATGAGTGAAGAAGTTACCAGATTGCTGTAACTGCCCAAGCGAGCAAGTGCCTGATCGGGACCACCAGCGCAGAGTTTGTGGAACATCTTGCAGTAGTCCACACTATGTGAAGTCAAAACAAAGGTACTTATTTTTCACCTTTTTTTTTTCCTGCCTGAAGAATGGGAAGAGTCACGCCAGTCACTTGACTCACTTCCCTCTGGCATCATCATTGTAATACTTCAGATGGTTTCCTGGTTCAGAAGAAATGCGCAAAGGCACAAGTCAAAGCTGAAGCTGCTCTCCGAGTGACAGCTGTTCGTGACTCTGGACTTCCCTGATCTAGTTACTCTATCTTTAGCAACTACAGATAATGGCAGAAATTTTCTTTACCGTGCAAATTGCAGAGCGATCTAGATAGATGGAGAGTAGTTGTGAACTACTCTGATTATTTTGCTCCTGTGCCACTATTTAGGCAAACACCAGGCATAGCCTTTGACTCATGCAGCCAGTTTTTCACGATCCTCCCTCTTCAGGGCTTCAGGCCCCAGATTTTGTTTTTGTCACTTTTACCTTATGTGAGTTGCTCCCCATGTCCCTTCACTTTAACTTACTCCCATTAGCTTCCTTCTGGGAAGGGAGCATCTGTCTTCTCAATTACATGGCAGCCAGAGGGAAAGCAGTCAGGATTATGTCTGTTGTACTGCCATCGGTCCTTCCACCCTATCCATTCCAAAAATGTTACTCACGACTCTAATGTGAATTTGCGTGTACCTGCCTGCGTACAGCTGCTTGCATACAGCTCCTACTGACTCAGCAATGGGAATAAAGGATTTATGAGCAGGCTCTTAATTTAAAGCTCCTCAAAAAGTGTTTTACAATCGGTGTAAGGATGATTAAAGCTTACTGTGCCATTAACCAAGACATATTGAGTTATCAGTCGTCTCTACCAGCCCTCTGTAGATATCTGGAATGCCCAGGAGTTTCTCACATGGTTAGTGGAAATCTTGAGCTTGATTCAATTGCACACACATAAGCAACTGATGCCATATGAGGTATCCTAAGGTATGCCAGGCATCCATATGGAGCAGAAAGGTATGATATGGGATACTGGTGCTGTTCTGAATGAAGCAGTAGCTGAAGGCCAGGTGGAGTGCCTAGAGCACCTTCAATGACACGAAGGACCCATGTGGGCAACTGGACTAAACCCTTAATCACAACAGCCAAGAGAGCCCAGTGGCTCTGCTGAGCTAACATGTCTACCCTCCAGCAAACTGCATTGCGCTCTGGGCTCCAGCCAACCGTGTTAACTCGATCTCCACCGCCTGCTAGCAAGTCACCTCCCTCTGCAGTTTCAGCTGCTTGGGCTCCACAGCCCAGCCCTGGCAGGGCCCAGTCCCATAGCCTTGGTTCAGCGTGCTCGGGAGATCGCTACGCCATGAGAAAGGGCTGCACAGCAGAGCCAGGCCAGATAAGGCAGAACCAGAGATGGAGGGAGGGTTGTTGAGATGAGGTCCAGGAGAAAAACACCGATGGGAAAAGGTATAAAATGCTGGAGGGAAAAAGCGGAGAGTCAGAAGATGGCAGTTTGGTGACACTGGCCAGTGAAGTCTCATCTGGTGTCTTGCAGGGGGAGGTGAACATGTTAATGATTAGTCTAGTAGATTGCTAGTCATAGCTACCTGTATTAACCAGTAAATTATTACTTTACACTCTTAAATTGTGTGTACCTGCTTGCAGGGTTTTTTTGCAGATGGTGAAAGGTGTCTAGCAAAGTGACAGACGGCGGTGCAAACTGGCAGGTGATGCAGGCTGCAGAGGAATTTTGTTATTCTGAAAGAGAAATAACAAAAGCTGAAAACAATTGTGTAGTCTGGTGTTGTCATAACTATTCAAATTAGAGATTTATAGCTTGGATTTTATAGGGACTATTAATGTTAGCAATATAAAGAGCGGAGAGAAAAAGGGAATGAACTGCTCCCATCCTGGGGAACTTCTAAGGATGCACGCAGTTCATGGGAGCCAGAAGCTTTCATGGGAGAGGGTGCACTGAGAAAAGCAGGAAAGGAAAAGGAAAGCGTCAACAGAACACTAAATTTAAAGCCAATACTCATGTTTCTGCATAATGGGCTTTATGAAGAATTGCAGAACTTGGACTGATGACTGCTGCTTTATAAATAGAAAATGTGGAATTGAAATATGAAATGAAATTGCTGAAGGAACAGGGCCGGACACTGCGCTGAGCAAGGGGAACAGGACTGGTGGGAGTGAGCCGATTCATGTGCCTCTGCTGCAGAGCTTGCATTCAGCACTTAGGATGCGAGACCGGACAGCAGGATGAATGGCATGCCAGCAGTCAAAAGAAGTTCAAGCAGCTGCGAAGGAAGTATTGACAGAGCAGCAATTTGTGGATCAGACCATTTGGCTCGCCAGACGATGATTCAGTCTTTGAAAAGGGCACTGCAGTACAGCATCAGAGTATGGTTCCACCTCTCAGTGCAGGGTTTAGAGACAAGATGTTGGCCCCTGGGACCTTGTGATTTGGATCAGCTGGATTTCCCAGAAGGCACACCCCTGTTCTCTTTGTATACTGCTTTGCAAAAGGAATTGAAACAGGTTATGTTTCTCACGGCTCAGATGCTTCTGGTTGTTATCAAGGTATCAAGGTAGTTCCCAAAACTGATGTGGATGTGCATGAACAACGGGAAAATTCGATCAATAGTTGACTTAACCTCAGAAAAAGTCAGAATTGTATCACAGGTGTCAGGTCCCTTGAGTGACACCACTGCAAAGTGGATGGTGGGGCTTCTAGAAACCCCAGGAGTGCTGGTTAAAGCTTTTAACTTCATTGCTAGGACATCCACCATTCCATCTGATCAGGCAGTTTTATCAGCAGCATTAGAGGAACCCCAGCTGCAGAAAAGAACCCACAGCATTGGGCGCGGAAGACTCTGAAAGCATTACTGGCTCTGTCCTGGTTTTGGCTGGGACAGAGTTAATTTTCCTTCTAGTAGCTGGTATAGTGCTGTATTTTGGATTTAGTATGAGAATAATGTTGATAACACACTGATGTTTTCAGTTGTTGCTAAGCAATGTTTGGACTAAGTCAAGGATTTTTCAGCTTCTCATGCCCAGCCAGCAAGAAGGCTGGAGGGGAACAAGAAGTTGGGAGGGGACACAGCCAGGGCAGCCGACCCAAACTGGCCATCGGGGTATTCCATACCATGTGATGTCATGCCCAGTATATAAATTGTGGGGAGTTGGCCTGGAGGGGGGAATCACTGCTCGGGAACTAACTGGGCATCAGTTGGTGAGTGGTTAGCAATTGCATTGTGCATAACTTGTTTTGTATATTCTGATCCTTTTATTATTATTGTCACTTTACTGTTCTTATTATTTTCTTTCTTCCTTCCTATTAAACTGTCTTTATCTCAACCCACAAGTTTTGCTTTTTTTTCCCCGATTCTCTCCCCCTTCCCACTGAGGCAGGGGGGCGGTGGGGAGCAAGCAAGCAGCTGCGTGGTGCTTAGCTGCCAGCTAGGGTTAAACCACTACAGGTTCCCAAACTGTTGGATGGCTATTTTAATTGGAATAACAGAAAGCTGAGGAAGGACTAGGGCAGTATTTAACAAGGAAGCACACAGTAGGTATGAGGCTTGGGTTTTGTGTGGGAAGGAGCAAGTAGACAGCCCAATTAGGAGGGCCAAGGACACAAACTTGCAGTGATGAATGGATTGGCACTGGCTCAGTGGACACCTATCTGACATGTAAACACCTATACGCAAACACGAGTTCATCTGGGTTAGAAATGCGCAGTGCTGATGAGAAAGTGCGTTAGGACTAGAGCATTCCCTGATGCTAGCACCCTCAGATAATTGGCATGCTCACCACAACTTACACCCCTTTTCATTGACAAGCTGAGGTTCCTCTTGGACATGGTCAGACTGACTGCTCTCCCTGTGCTGAGCAGAGTCTCCAGAACATCACTGCTCTTTTGCTTTAGAAATCCATTTTCAATTTCCAATGGGAACATGTTCATGCCTGGTTTATACTTACATATGTACCAACACTACCCTTTAGTTCAGAGTCCAAAATGGCTTTTAGTTCGCACTGAGTGGAGACTAAAACCTATATAAAGGGTAAATCTTGCTATAATAGCAAAGGCAGCTCTGATACTGTCCTTTAAGTCACTGCTGGGGCACTGCTACATGGGTCTTTGAGGACCATATGGTGCAACTGAGCTTGCCCAGACCACCTCACCGTGGTTCAATGTACACATGCGCATCTTGGTGTGATAAGCCCATCATCTTTTCTTAGCCTGCCTTTTGTGGAAGAAGGCAGCTTGGAATACACTGTGAAATGTTCTGGCCTATACACTAGGCCACACTGTATTTTTTTTTTTTTGTCTCACATTTGCACTCATCTATGAGGTGTTTAATCCCAACCCTTCCCAATTTAGGCCATGTTTAGTTGTTGTTTTTTTGGTTTTTTGGTTTTTTTTTTTTAAAAAAGGACATCAGTGCTTTTTTCTCTACCTTCTGGTTCTCAGCAATTCTGAAATAAATAATCCTTCCATCTCATAGCACCTCCTAGTATTATTAAGGAAAATACTCAGTAGAGTATCTCCTCCGACTAGTCTCCTGAAAATCTTTTATCTTACCAAAAACATCTTAGTTTGTCTCTTGGACTATTGTGACAGACTGCTGCATGACATCAATTTTTTTCCCTGGACATATTTATCTATATGAATCTCTTCTTTTAAAATACGTTCTGCAAACAATTAAGAAATGTTTAAAATCTGATTGCCAGCATAAACTATAACTTGAATATGAACACATATTTGTATGGTGTGCATACATACCAAGATTACATAAATATGTTGTATCTTTTAAGGATGTTAGTAGCATGTAGTGGATTTTATACAATTTAGATATTTTGGTACTCAATATTAAGTAGCTTTTTGCTCAAGACCTAGCCTGTAGCTCACAATGCTTATAAGCCAAAGAGAATAGGCTGGTAGTAACCAAGGAGACTGGGTATCTGACCTGTTTACAACAAAATATGTATACAGAGATAGCAAAATGAGAAAGGTAACACAGAAGGTTTCGGGGAGAAAACAAATGCAAAGAAACAGTCTGTTAAGTCTTTTTTAAATGTAGCCATTTGTGGATATGTGCATGAGCTAATGTGCAAATACTAATACAGCAGGAAATCAAGTGGGATGTCAACCATATGCCACCATAATAGAGGAGCCCAAAAACATTTCCCAACCAAGCTTATTTCTCATTTCCCACACAGCTGAAATGGGTGAAGTTGATGTGTTTGTCTGTAAATGAGTAAATTCACATGTGGCTATCAATAAATATTTAGAATAAGAAATTTTGGTGTTAATGATCTGATTTCCCCATCGAACAGGACAGAGATAAAGCTGTAGCAACAAAAATCACTATGTAATAATTTCATGCACATAATTCAGTACAAAAATGGAAAAAGCCTCAATGTTCAATTTAAGAAAAAAATATTCTGCAATGACCAGTGCAAATGACAGGGACAGTAAATGTGTCATTAAAGCAAACAGTTACTACTGTATATGATGACCTGTTTAAGTTTATTTTCTTTAATTCTTCAATGTAATCCGATGATGCATAAAAATGGAGGGAGTTTATAGGTTAAAATTTCTTTTAAAAATCACTGCAGTACTTTCACAGAATGAACTCCCTTAGTATAAAATGTTATCACAGGAGTGCAATTTCACATGCAAGAAAACCCAGAATTTTTGTTTTAATGAGAAAAAAATTGTTCCATCACACAACATGAGATCTCAAATGATCCATTTGAATTACGCTTTATCAGAGTAGTTTGCTCCTGTCGATAACACTTCCATGCTAATGCACAGCATGGCTGTAATCACAGAATTTTAGAAAGACACTCCCGCACTGTAACATTTTAAATAGCCACATTCCAGTGCATGCTCAAGGATGCATTTTAATTCTTCAAAGAATCCATTAAGTAGCCTGAGCTGCTGCCTATTGAATTACTTACAGAGAATTCCCAAACTACAAGTTGTTGGAACCAATGTTTTATAGTTATTCAGCTCCTGACTTTAATCTGTCTATGGGATACTAAATTGGCTTGGGTTTACTCTAAACCAGTGTTTTAATAGAGACACGCCTAGTTCAATAATGATCCCTACTATGCCTAGGCAACACCGACAATACATAAAAAAGGAGACTCACAGATCAGGTATTTTGGAAATACTGCACTATTCAGGAAGTGATTACTTCTTGTACAATTTCTAATTTTAAAAAAGGTATCTCAACACTGCCTTGTCAGAATCCACTCTTGTAGTGTATGGGGTATTTCATCCCTTTAAAATAAAAACTAGAATCTCAATAAAATTTAAAGAAAAAGCAGGAGATTTGAAATAATATGTTCTTTAAAAAGAACCTTGCACACCTCACTCAGTGCTCCATCACTTCAGCTAGAACACGAAAATCTGGGGTACTTATTAGAAAATGATTACTCAAAAGTGGAACACACGAGTCATCACACAAACTGAAAATACCGAAGTTAAACAGTAAAACTAATGCATTTTTAACATTCTTTCAATTTTATAATTAAGCTTATTTGAAACATAAGTAATCTGATAAAAAATTATGCTTAATATCAAATTAGAAATTTTATACGTTAGCTAAAGTCACCTCCACTAAATTATGCAACATAGTCTATGACAAATTCTGGAGGGGACTACAAGAGCTAACTTAATTGTCTTAAATAAGTTGATAGTCCCTAATTACAAGGGTATGTGAGACTACATAGAACTCAGGCCATATATTTGGAACCCACATTCTTTAGTTATGATTCATACTATAGCCAGTATGATGAGATACTTTATGAAAAAAAACAAAGAAATAAAAGTGTCTGGTCCAACTTGCTAGGTAGGTGTTCTTTGTCCCACATAGTCACCTATACCTGAAGGAGTGAAGGGAGAAGGCAAGAAATTATAGCAGCCCTTCAATGAAAGTCTTGTGGACTGGACAGCTGTCAAGAGCTGGCTCTTACTTACCATTGCTTTGGTGAAGTCTGAAGACAGCTTTGCGTTACTTTAACTGAGGGGTTGGTCAGAAGAGCTGCCCTCACCCAAGATGACAGGTGGAGACAATACCTAAAGGAATGCGAACTCTCTGTATTTTTGAAGCATTCTGCTTTGATTACAGCTACTGTCATCCATCACACTGGCACCAGGACTGGTACTTTTTGCTATTCTCAATGTTTTTCGCCTTCCTGAGCACCTAGAACTGCATTACTATCAAGTGAGTCTTGATGGAGCTGAGCTCCATCTATCGACTAGCACTTTTTTCTAAGGACTCCACATATATTCAGTAGACTCATGCCAAAAGAGCCAATTTGTTCCAAAACCCTAAGTTGCGTCCATCAAGCAGCAGTAAAGGGTTTGGAAACTACTGGTCTCCCTTTCGGCAGGTGTTTGTGTAAGAGAGCCTTTGCACTCATGCCAACTGGCTCTCCCAGCTCATGTATTCAGTATAGTACTAGAGCTTCAAGATGTGTCAATACATAGCATACAGAAACTCTGCATTTGCCTTCAAACCACAACTGAATTTACACTTGCTTACCACAGGTTAAATTCCTCCCTGTTCAACAGAAGCCAGCAAATGCTGGGGGCTCTTAACTCACTGACAGACATGCAGCATGATGCCTTACCTTGGCTAAGAGAAAACTTTCAAATTCCATCTTCCCCTCTGTCTCCACAGCTATCTCAGCTAGGGGCAGATTAGTTATGAATGAGTGAGGTACAGCTCCCCTTACCTGTTTCTGATGTACAGCAAGTTGCCTCCCATTCAGGTCAAGCTCTTCCCACTCCCAAGACCTGCTGACAAGACCGCTGGACCACACATGCAATTGGTCTGCGGCAGGACTGGGAAAAAAAAAGTTGCTCTTCTGACTAGAAACTATAATTTTCTATCATTAATGAAACAAAACCAGTGAACACAGAACTCGGAAAGTAAGTTTTACTTCTTTTTAGGTTTGAGAGTGCTCTGCTGTCCTGGCTGATCCTGTGGTAAGTCTGCCCATGTTCAGTATTAAAATAAAAAGTAGTGATGTACGCTGATTACTATAGCAGGTAGATTGTCCAGTCCTCATTTTAATGGTCTCTTCTGGATTTCAATCACAGACATGCGCCTGTTAGAGGGAATCAGAACCCAGTGCTCACATCTTTAGGACTTCCTATCAATACATCAGAATGTCAGGGTGCAAATACATACAGATTCTTCAGTGCACCAACTGTAGATGTGCAGGCTCTCAAAACAAACTCAGCAATGTAAATTCAACCTTTCAGATACAACACTCTCCTCTGAAGCCTTACAAAAATACCAGTGCAACATAGAGCCATTTTACAAAACAATTATCTTTATAGAAAGGTATTTTAGTAGTATATGCTGAGGTAAATAATAAAAACAGACCCAACAGAGGGCATGACCAGTGTTATTGAGAATTCCGGATGAAATTTGGCCAAAAGCCTGTTTTATAAAAGCTAATATTTACCCACCAGTTATGATCCCTGGTAAGGTGCTTATTGCTGTAATACTTCAAAATTATTCTTCAGTTTACAAATTGAAAAATATATGAAATTAGATCTGTATGAATGTTAGGTATTAGCTGTCACAAATTTTGAAAGGCATTGTATCAAGTTTTCTTAATTGTTTACTAACCAATTTGATTGTAGCAGGTAAATAAACTACAGCATACATTTTACCTGACACCATGCATCAAAATCACCATAAAAACTAAGTTTATCAAAGTCCAACTCCACAAGGAAAACATGAAAAAGTGCAAATTATGTACCCAGTATTTCTGTCACAGCTGTTTTTTCTTAATATGGCATGAAAAAAGTTTACAGCATATATTAAGAAAATTCTTACAAGTGTTCACCTCAATGCTTATATATACAACATTTTGCTCAAAGTGCTCACTATATGAAAAAAACTGATTGGATAAAAATATTTAAACAGTGCTTTCTGAACGTTCAGGGAAAATTCATACAATGCATCAGTCCCATTTGTTTTCCTCTTCACTCAGTGCAATGAGATGCAGAAGTCATATCAACTTCATGAAAACTTTGCTTGCCACATTGCCAGAAAACCTCAGTTACAGTGGCATTCTTGGTGTCCCATTGGGAGTGGGTCTTTTATTTTTTTGCATGTGGCTTTGATGTTTTCGAGATCTCACTACTTTCATTCTTACTTCAAATACTTCTTGTATGGCTTTTCGAAAACAATGGAAATTGTAGTCTATTAATCCTACAGAGACAGAAACGTTTTCCATATTAATAAAGACATTTATGCAAATTAGGTAATGAAAAAATTGCTTATATTCTACATTTAGTGAAATACCACACTGTCTCTCTGGAGTTCATAATCAGTGAATTTTCCAGGCATTTTCTTCTGTGCTAGGCAAAAGCATGTTTCATAAATACAAATAATTCAGTGAGCATTATAGCTTCACTGTATGTCCGATATTAAATATACTTATTAGCCTTAAGAGAAAACAAATAGAAGTTCATTGGCAGATTACAAAGCTTTAACTTAATAAAGAGCTTTGAAGAAGTGCTCCGTATACTACAAGAAAAATTAAAATCTTTCATAAAATATGGTGTCATTCTTTAAATTTGCTTTACAGAATAGCTGTGATAAAAATAAGTAGCATCTAGTAATCAAAGAATTTTCCTTTTTTGACAATGCATAAGCTTTGAAATGGATACTTGATAGAAATATTACCAAACAACAGCCAGCTATATTTCATCTTACATTGTAATTGAAAAATAACACAATAGACATGCTGTTAGATTATATACATACGTACATAATAGGCAGGTAACATTACTATGTGAGTGGGCTGAATGTGATCCCACAGAAAAGCTATAAAGCCATATTGGTAGTCAATTGGAAGACATACTGGGTGCTACAACTGTGTAATACTGCAATACAATTTTAGAATTTTGGTACTAAACTTATGACCTCATTCAAGGTTAATGATGTAAGCCTTCTTAACTCAAATACCACAGTGTTTTCCACTTCAATTTCCCTAACAGGAGATGATACATATTTTAAGTGGTTTAAATCTACCACTTTACACTGATTTTTTTCCAGGAATTACTTTCCCTCTCCCTAGAGTTCAGACAAAATATTACATGGAAGTCAGCAGGCACCAAAAGCTAATCTACATTATAATACCAGAAATGTACTTTAAAGAGTACAGGCTACAGCACTAAGTGTCCCAATCTATGTAGACACAACAACCTGACACAGTTGTGAGAAATTCAACCAGTTGAAGTTCTATAAAATAAAAGCTAAACACCCCGTCAAACAGCCCAGCAGACACAGTATGAGTATTGCATTCAAAAACACACCGACACTGACTGGTGAATTAGTATCACAAGAGAGGGACACAAGCCCAGATGATGGCTCATTCTTCCACTGCTTAGTTTTAGTCTCAGGGCATTTCACTAAGACCAGTAACACAGTGAACATCATGCCAGCGAGCAGAGCTGTCATGAGCTATGCTTTCAGTATTGACCTTGACCAGGGTCAGAGAGATAACCAAGACGTTTTATGCACTTTAAGTGGAAAATACGAAAGCCACCTAGGTCCCAAATATGCAGCTTTTCAAAAGCCTCCTTTCAGAGATGAGAAAAGCAAGAACATATTTATTTCTATCAGCCAGTTTCAGTGATTTTCCCTTGGTTATGGCACACAAGCTGTTCCAAATGCATATGTTGGCGCCAACAGGTACAAATCAACGTTAGCCAAGATAAACTGACACATTCTACTGTTGCAGATGGAAGCTTTACTGCACGGGATATAAACTTTCATATGCTTTCATATCAGAAAGTTGTCAAATACATTTACGATTTCATCTTATCTTAATGCCATCACAAATACTTCATGCTTTAAACAAGTTTTGTAAGCTCTATCAAGCTGTACTTACCTTTAGTATTTGCGATACAGCTGGAGACTTATCAGCTAATGACAACCACAGTTATTCATTAACTCGCTAATATAAAGGAAAAGTAATGCGATACTAGAAAAGAGAAAAATACCTTTTCTCTCAAAGCTTTCTTCTCTGACAAAACAAACAAGAGCAAGGAATTTTGTCACCTCTTTTAAATAAAGGACAGTTGTATTGTTCAGTTTTATGATTGCCATTGATTCTTTGTCATAAGGAGTTCCAGTGCCATCATCTTTAAGCCTAAAGGGCAATATTCAAACAAACAAACAAACAAACAAACAAGAAAAAATAAGCCACCAGATGAGCTAACAAAAGTACTCCCACATTGGTTCTTTCACCAGATAATCTCAAACTTGAAGAAATTTTCATTTTAACCTTTCAGAGAGGCTCTTATTCAAGTGGCAGACTATGTAAACTAAGAAGACATAGAGATTAAATAATTTATTGAATCACACACCAAATCTTAGATCTGGTCCTAGAAATTGATTGCCAAGTACCTGAACTGGAGCCTTATTTTTTTCCTCTGTTAGTTACCAACCATTTACTACAAGGTTGTGTTTTCTTTTAATCAATGCACTATATTATGACTTTATGTAAAACACGTGCAACAGTAAGTCTGTACTGACAATTCCAAATCCAGTAACCTTGCTTGAGCAGTGGCAGCTGACTTGATAGTTTAAGCCATCATGAGACTTTCCTCATGAGATGTTCTTTTGCAACATCATATCATGAAAAGAGATTACTCTTTCACAGATGATGTGTCATGATGATCACTGTATTAGTTTTGTACCTTGTAATTTTACCCTTATTCCTGAATACACACACAGATCTTGTTAAATGGGTAGTTATCACCAGCTTCCCAGAACAATTAGTATCAATAATATATTAAGATAGCAAGTTCCACAGATGCTCCAGGAAAAGAGGACAAGAAATTAATCGTAGTATCATTTCTTTAGTCTATAGCTAAAGCATGGCAAGCAGATTTCTGGTGATAAATGCTAAATGGTTACACAAAGACAGTGGCAGAGCGCCATTTTGTGAATAGAGCACCCCACAAGTGGTGTTGTACAGATAATAATTAAACACATAGTCTTTTGAACTACACAGCAGCATCTTCCTCTGTACAAAAAAAATGCCACAGAATCAGCATCCTTTATTGTATACCTCTGTAAAACACAACTTCTTGTACAGTTACTGAATTGACCAACTACAAAATCTGAAACACACAGTAGAATATACAATCTTAAGAAATTTTAGAAAGGTATTCAACAATTTATTGTTCTTTTGAAGTTCTAATGCTTATTGCACATCTGCACCAGGATTCTCCCTTGTACCTTCTCCGAGAGTGCAAGAAGTCTACCAATGGGTGAGAGTGCAAGGCTACCAAAGACTACCACACTCTAAGCGTGCTGCTGTTTAGCCTCCAAGTCTATGCATCTTAATGCACTAATTCTTAATGTGCCCCTACCTTTCCCAGGAATAGCTGGCATTACATTTGGCCAAGGGCTAAGCCATTTAAAAACATAACTTGCAAGGATATATATGTTACCCCAGGAGATCTCCAGTTCGTAATGTATAAGGAGGGGAAACTGAAAAAAACCCACAGAGATCATGAAGGGAAAAGAGGACAGAGCACTGAAGCAAGAGTGAAGCAGCTCTCTGAGGCCAGTAGAGGCCACTAGCTATTAAAGTAAACAAAACAAAATATGCCCCCCCCCCT